>VYZV01004336.1:245885-263238 GCA_013401275.1 Pandion haliaetus | reverse complement strand
CGGTAACACCGGCCTGGCGGGGGGGGGGGTGTTGGGCTCCCGCAGGCTGCCCGGGGTGGCACCGGGAAGGACGGGGGAGCTGAGGAATGGTTTATCGCCCCTCGTTTGGAAAGGAAGCTTTGTTAATACTCGGCTGTGGATTATTTTCTTGCAACTGAATGCAGAAGGAAAAAAAAAAAAATATGGATTTAAAGGCTCAGTCTCAGCTCCCGCTAGGATTTGGAGTTAAATACGGACATCAGGGCTCAGACGCTGACTACAGACCGAGCTACAAATCACACAAATATCAAGACAAGGCGCTCGGTGGAACAGCCGGTGTGCTCCGTAGTGAACAGCAATGGACTAAGCTGGTGCTCCGAGTGAAATACAAACTTGGGTATTAATCTGCCTGGCTAAAATAGGAAATGTCAAGTTTCCACAGAGCCTTTGTGGCATTTCAAGTGGAAAGTGGTGAAGGGAAATACATCTGCTCTAATTAGAGAAGGTGGTCAAAACCTCTGACTTGACCTTATAAAAGGAGGAAGTTCAGAAGTGACCTCTGCGTCCGAAAACTGTAGGACAGAGCAGTTTTTGAACAGTGGCTCTAATGGCACTTAGTGAGGTTGTTAAATGAGAGGACTGACACTGCTGTGCTGAGCTGAGAGCTGTTTGGAAACCTCGCTGCTGCCCTTTTCCACCCTCTAACTGGTAAACTGTTTTCCTGCAAAAGAATGGAAAATTGAGCAATGTGCTGAAGGCTTGATCCAAAGCATATTGGCTTCAAAGCCCATCCCAAAACTTCAGCTTCAGAGGAATTTGGAGTATACTCATCCCAATAATCTTCACTTTGAACAATAGAAAACAAATTCTTTTTTCAGTAAACATACAGGAGGTGCCAGACAGAAACACCAATCATGTTAAAATTTGGGTATTGCATCTTGGACTAATCTCAGCAACTGAAAATACCATGGAAATGGTGTTCTTGGTAGGACAGGGGCATTTCACCTCAGTGAGACCTGCAAACACAAATAACCTGAAAATTGCTAGTAGGTGTATATTTTCTCCTTAAAATCTTTTCTCTGGGAAGAGTGGGGGTGTTTAATACCCGGATCCTCGGCAGACTGATGAGCAGATGAAGTATTTTTGGTGAGCTCCCATGGGCACAGAGAGATGATCTGTCTCAAGCTGGCAATGCTCAGAGGGCCTTGGCCCCACTCCATCTTGCCCAATGCCCGATAGCAAAGTGCAGACGAGTGTAAGGAGACACCCAAAGCAGCCTGCTTGTCGCAACTGTTTTTCAACAAGGCTTTCTCTGCATCCAGCAAGGGCAGCCCAAGGCTGTTTGGCCTATCCAGGAATGCGTGCTTCCAGTAAGCTCCTCTCAGAAGAGGAAGGCATGTTTAGAAAACCCAGAGCAATTTTATTTCCTCATTTCCACACACCAAAAGACTTTGTCAGAAACTCTCAGCAGGATAAAATACCTGGTGGGTGGGGGGTGTTGGGGAGAAGGGGCTTTGAGATAGCCCATGTCATACAGGCAAGGGCTTGGTGGACCAAGAAAGCCCCAAAGCATCCCAAACACCAGTGCCAGGAGAGTGTTTGGGTGTGTGCTGCAATTTCATGCCACTAGCTTGCCAGAGAGTGCAGTAAACCTTCTGCTGGGGCTTTGGAAAGCAGTCTCCAAAGCTGTTGAGATGAGACGTTCCTAAATTATTATTAGCTGAAAGAGCTGCATTATAAATAAGGGGCTGTTGCAAAAGTAATTTTAAATGCAAAATTCTGCCTTAACGCTGCACTTTGCAAAGCCCTATTGATGGTGAGTAGAGTTTTCACTTCTTTAAGTTTCAGTCTCACCTGTTGCCTGGTGGCTGGGCTGGAAGTGGGACTTGACCTTATCCTCCAAGTGGAAAGTACATAGGGCTCTTAGAGAAAACCCTGGGTTCATCCTCTGTATATTTACTTTGGGGACAGGCTAAGGAAGGAGCTAAGATCCTGACCCACAGTTACATCAGCTTATTCAGCTTCAGCAGCCAGAGCACGTGGCTATTAGTAATCTAGTGAAAAATGTAACAACACTTGCTTAAAAATAAACAGCCCACTCAAAAAAGGAAGTTACAATAAATAATCTGCATGAGAGGTAGCAATAAAAACTTTATGGCTGGAGTCATAATTGGCTGTAGAAATAAATGTCTCTAAAGCAGGAGGTATTGAATATTTTCCTCCCTACATCTTGCCACTGAAATTTCCCCAACTGGAAGAAAGCAAGTGCTCCCAAGCCTGTGTCCTGGGGAAGGAGACATCACTGTATTTAGAATCACCCTGGTGCTTCTGCCCACACAACTTCCTTTCTTGAAGTCACACTGTAGAAAGAAAATGTTTTCCTTCCACTCGGTCAGCAGAGCATGGTGAGCTCATAAGCAGGAGACTTCAACTTTCAAATGTTGAACTTGACCGAGGTCTGATTTCCCTCTTTATTTATGTTTTCTTTAGCAGCTTCCATGAACTGAGACACACACTGTTAAACTAATCTTCACCAGCTTTCACTCCTCCTTGTCTGGAAAAGTTGCTGTGAGTGGCTCTGGTCGGCTTGTGAGTAATCCCCCAGAATTACTGCAGTCCCAGATAATTGGGACTAGCCAGATGAGACTGGGACAGCCGAAAGGAGGGGTGGGAGGGGTTACTGCTTACATTTTTTTTGGTCATTTTGCGCAACTTCAGCTCAAAAGCTAATTGCTTAAAAAGTGTTCTAAAATAGAGTGGTGAAAGCAGACAAACTCCCACCCAGCTTTACATCACCAAAATCTCAGCCAAAGGAAAGGACCCAAACAAAATTGCCCATCGCCCAGGGAAGGGAATGGCCCAGACCCCTATACAGCCATGGCAAGTGTCAATCTACAAAAGCTCTGACCTGACAGAGCTCAGTGCAAATCCCGAGAGAGTTGCTCTTAACTGCAACATCCCACCCCATCTTGCAGATATATTATCCTCCCACAAGTGTTGATATTGTTGTCCAGAAGGCATGCGTTTTTTTGTTGTGCTGGTAGAGTTAGATGAAACTAATGAGTCAATGGTCTCACATTTTTAAACAGATGGTTGAGATATCACTTTTGATTTCAGTCAGCTGCTGTGCTTTGGTGCCTCTGTGTTTTGGACTGAGTGCTTGGTGTACACCTGTAGGGAAAAGAGGCTTAAAATGGCTGTGAATGCAGATTGGAGACTAATGGTACCTTGCTGCAGGAAGCCTTCCACTGGCTTTAATGAGCTGCTTCTGTGGTAAGAGTCGAGGCCCTTCAAGGAGGGTGGTGGAAGGGAGGTGTCTGACAATGGACTTGAAAAAGAATAAAATTGTGTCCTGAGAATGACTGGGGCATCCTATCTGGCCTCACACCCAGAGAGAGAGCTGCTGACACAGTGATGTCAACCAGATTTCAAGAGCATCGGAGAGGCATTTTGGAGAGATATTGGTGTTTGGTCTCATTGCACATCTTCATCCTCTCTCAAGCTGTAATGTTCTTATTCATGTTGAGTAGTACCTCTCTGAGGAAATAGTCCCCCTGGTTACAGTAGGACTACTCATGGCAGACGCTAATATTCAACATGAGTAAACAGCTATACGTGTGTGGTGGGGCATACGAGGTTGTTCAGAGTCCTGTGGTTTGCAAGTCTGTGGGCAACGCTAGGCGTACATGCATACTAGTGCAAAATTCCAGGTAAATGTACTCAAGGTTGTGCTGACATTTCTGCAGAGCTAACCACAAAGACGTTTCAGTAATTCTCATTGGAGAGATTTCTTTTCTCTCTGTTCTAAACTAATTTCCTTCCTGTTGTTGTCTGGGTTGTGTTGGCTGAGCTTAGAAAGTTAGGAGTAGAAGCAATGTGTGCAAAAATAGTTTTTCTAGATCTCATGGCATCTGAGTTTGTGTTAGGCCTTACCCACACTTGCAGCTCTGAGTGTGGCAAGCAGCACCTTGGTGTTACGGAGCTAGCTTCATGCTGGTCTGATATCAAGCATCTGATGTAAACTTCACGATGATGCTTTGATGACACATGGTAAAGCCCATCCCAGTCTTAGCTGCCCTGCAAGTTAGGTGTTGAGTTAAAATGGGCTCTGAAGGTTCCCTGGGTAGTTGGTGAGAGGGACTGGTGGTATCACTGGTGGAAACCTCCACAACAGCTCTGGGCAGCTAACTTTGGGATGGCCAAGGGTAAGGCCCTGTTGACAGTGACAGTTGCACAGGTACCTTAAAAGTAGCAGGGAAAATAAAATGCAGAGGCAAATCAGAGCAAGACTGTTTAGGTAATTTAAAAAGACAATGTATATTAGATGGGAGTAAATAAAGCCCAAGTACTACTGAGTAAAAGAGATTTACCTGCAGTGTATGAGGACTGGAAAAATTGTCAAGCGTATTGGTATAGTTAGTTTTGCCACTTTGGGGATGATTCTAGTGAGTATATTTGTGGCTTCCTGTGTTGACTGTGTTGTCAAAGCCATCACAAATGAGCTGCTTGACCTCCTGGGCCTATTCAGCAGAAAGGTCCACAAACCCCAGTGGGCTCTAGGGCAGAGACATTGGGCAGCCAAGTATGGCAACTCTCAAGCGCAGGCACACCCCCACACCACAGATTTTGGACTTCTCTGGCACCCATTTCACAGGTATTTCAATAAATCCCACTCTGAGGTGTTCTAGAAACGCTGGGAATGGGCAAAAGGACAAACCTTGTTAAGAGAATGGAAAAATCCCATTGCCTGTGCCTTCTCCAAAGGACCCTGGAGGCGGGAGGGTGCTTTGAGTGGCATTCGTAGAGGCTGCCAGTCCCATGTAATTTGTATAGGAAGTTTCTCACTGTTACAGTCTGCAGGGATGTTTCTTCCCCTTTAGTGACCTAATTTTGGTGGGTGAGCAGCCATTTGGAAGGATTTTCCTGCCTGACTTTCCGACTGTAGCTCGGAGCCAGCAGGAACAGGAGCCCAGGTTCAGCGCTTCCCTGGTGGCACGTGGTTCGGCAGCCCCGCTACTCCCGCCCGAGAGCCCCATTGCTGCTGGTGTGCACAGGCAAGGTGATGCTTAAAGGACAGAACATGACAATGTTGTTAAAGGAAATGGGTCTTTAGGATACAAAGAAGCCTGATGCAAGCTTCAGATCCCACTGTGAGTAACTGGATGTGGCTTACTGAATTTTAATAGAGTTTTGCCAAAAGAAAGCAACTTTTTTATGCAAGGCACATGATTTTCCTTTGAAAGAATGTTTACAGAATAGAGCTCATTGCCTCATCAGTCAGTGTATCCTTGATATTTTCATTTATGTGGTTTCTTATTCAACACGTGTTTGAATCATAAGACTTCTACCCCCTTATCTGAATTTATCTACTGGGAGCATTTTTAAGAGTGAAATGTCAGTCAGGTGCATGCCAGACATGCAACAAACACAGTTTTTTCTCTGCTCCCGGTCTCAGTTCTCTGGAATTCCCCTCTGCTGCTTTCTCACTTTTAATGTTCCCTTTCCAGCAGAAGAGAGCAAGTCCAGAGTTTTCTCTGACCAAGGAAACATACTCAGTGAGGTCCTAGGACCAGCTCCTTGCTTAGTACCTTTAATCCAGTTACAGCACACCAGGCTTGTCTCCCAGATGACAATCTTTGAAGACTCCTCATATTTCTTCAGCTGGTCTATTCTGGTTGGTACTGGAGGGCTCCCCTCAAGCCTTTGATGGGTCTAAAACCTGGCAGCAGCTGGTAGTGCTGCTGGACTGAGTGTTTTTCAGGTGGGTTTTTCCTTTGGCTTTACTTAAATAGCAAAGGAAAGGAAAAATCAAATAGGTCCAGAGCACTGTCAGGGCTGCAAGCTGTGGGTGGGAAGAGAGCATGGCAGTCCCCTGCAGATGTAAAACCTCCTGCGTGGCGAGGTCTCCACAAGTGCCCACTCATACCTTATGGCAAGAGCTCCCTGCCCTCCTCTGGTCTGGATGTCTCTTGTTTCTGATTTCTTGTGCTGCAGCTGCATGGAGATCTGAGGAAGTGGGCAACACTGGAATGGGAACAGAATGTCATTATTTGTGGTGAATTATTTCTTAATGCTGAGTGTAGGAGAGATGGTAAATATATGCACTGGCACAGTTTTAACATACTTCTCTCTTCACCATAATAATGCAATTTTCTCAAAAAATCTTATAGAAACCCAGGCCAGAATTTGCATAAAAGAAGTAGTTGTTTGTTTTTCCCACACTTATTTCTTCACTTAAAATAATACATCTAAGTATCATCAATAGCACGATGCGTGCGCAAGAATGATGACAAAGAATAAGTATGGGGGTGGTGTGATGCTGAGCAGGAGCAGCTTGATGTTTGGTGGTTTAAGCAAGACATGCGGCTTGAGATGTTTAGAAATCCCACCAAAACACTGTATTGAAAATATATGATCTTGCATGTATGCCCCGGTTAGCTACCCTTGGAACTTTTTCCTGGCTGCTGTGTGCATTGACGTCATCGGCAAACGTAGCTGCTGGCACTGATGCCTGTGTCACATGGGTTGTATGAAAACAGGGCAACATCTGGCAGTGAGCACTTCAGGCCCCCGATCAGAAAATTGAGTGTAAAGAGGAAATGTGGTGGTTCTGTTGTCTCTCAAGTGCTTTAAAAAATAAGACAGAGACCCAAGAACAAAACTATTTCTTAATGAGGCCTACATGATCTTTCCCAGCATTAATACTCTGCAATGAGCTCAGACAGCATCTCCCCAGAGTGCTCATGTGGGGTTTCAAATGTGTCTGCAGTCAGCAAAGGCATAACCCTACTGCTGAAGCCCACGGCAAAGCCCTCTCCGCTTGCACAGGGGCCCAATGGCCATGGTAGCTTCAGTCTGTGCTCAGCCACACAACTGAAACGAAGAGCAAACAGCAGACCTGTGAAGGTCAGCATATGGTTAAGTCTTTTTCTCTGCATTTGGATGTGCTTCTGAATTTTACTGATAATGCCCCAGCCGGACAAGAAACCACTCACCACTAGTGGAAGAGGATCTGCAGTTCTAACTGGGCTTGCAACTTCCCATTAATTACAAGGTGCTGTGATTGCATATTTACTTTTGCTGATGATGCCGACATCTTTCGGAAGAAGGTATAGAGGATTTTACATGACTTTCAGCTGGAACATGATGTCACCAACACTCCCCCTCCCAGGCTGGTGGAGCAGTTCTGATTGCTTGCGACGCTTTATTAATAGACTTGCTAACATCAAGGAAAGCTTTATGAACACTTAGGGTACAGGGAAGTGCCAGTGACTGCACCTTGTGCTGCTTCTGCTAATAATACGTAGAAATGATAAATAATGTATTTTTATTTTCTGTCTGAGACAACTTAGGGCCACCAATGGGCAGCCCTTCCCTGGCCTTTCAAAGCAGCACCCAGCAGTCTTGACACCTCTGATGCATACACCAGAGCAGGGACAGTAACTGTGTGCTGCTTGCTTTGCAGTTTGGCAGGAGTCAAACCCAGTGCCTTGCAGGAGGAGGGGATGGAAAAGGCATGCATGGCTTTTGCCTGGTTTGCAGGCAATGGTGAAAACTGCAGGTGTGCCCCAGAACAGCCCTGGTAGCAGAGAACTGAGGGGCTTTCGTGCCTTGAGTAGGAATGACTGCCCTTGTCCCAGAGGTGCTAACTGATCTTGTGTGCATTGCTCTGCAGGGAGTTGTGAGAGTCAGCCTCAACCATGTATTTGATTATATCACAGGACATCATGGCGGCTTGAGGTAGTCCCTTTTGCGCTTGCAGTGGATGAGAAATGTGGCACCTGGTTAATAAACCTGCTTCGTGGGGAGGAAGATGATTTTCCGTGACAGGATAGAAAGGTATTAAGATGGCTTGTGATCACCTGACATGAATGGGGCAGGATCAAGCTCTTTATAAGAAATGAGACTTAGATTCCTTGGCTTGGATAGTGCCTTCTCCAGGCTTTCCACACATCTTGAGCTCTGATCCTACAGTACTTGTAGCCCCCAATACATCCCTGGTTCCAGTAAATGCAGCCAGTCAGGGAAAATTAAGTGAGATAGGCTTTATCAGCTCCCAACAGATAAATCTACTCCAGAAATAGCTCTCATCTGATAAGGATCAGCTATAACTAACACAGGAACTCCTGCTGGTATCTATCTGAACATCTCTCCGAGCTACAACATGTAGCCTCCTCTTTGCCTTTATTCAAATTTAAAAGACTTATGGAGGTTCTAGCAATGATCAGGGTTAATTAGCTAGATGCAGTCATGGGTGTGAGCAAGTACTGGGTTCCTTGATACTCATTTATAGTTTTGGACCAAAGAAGTGGTGGCTCCTCTGCACTGCTTGGATGTCCATAGGCAAACACAAGTCCGTAGCTTGACAGAAATGCCTTCCATTTCTGTCAAGGACAACCCAGGTGAGCGTGGGTAGGTAACACAATAAGGTAACTTTGGCTGCTCTAGACCAACACCTACCAAGCAGACTTAGCTTGCTGCTGAGTAAGGCCTTTGTGTTGCAAATAACTTTGGGTTAAGGCCTGCTGTGCAATGACTTTTCATGGAAATCACTAGAGGGTATTTTCTCCATTCTCCCACAACAGTACAGAGTGTACTTTTTATTCCATTTTGCCACAGTAATGGCATTAACTTCTGGGAAAGCAGACAACATGAGCTCCAGGTCTGGCTTTCTGACTGACTAGCTCCTTGGAGGGAAGTCAGCTCATTTTAGCTATATCCATGAAAGCCACTGTGCCAAATAATTGAGGCCATCTGAAGTTGTTTGAAAACCCTGTTCTCATGTACTACATCATCTAGCAGGGTGCGGAAGGTTAAGCCACATGTCTATTCATGTATTCGAGCCACTTAGCTGTGTACAATTTGGTCCAGGCTGTGCTATTTTTTATCAGGTCTCCTAATAGAGAAAGTAGCGTTGGTATTGGTGCGGTGCTTCCCAAAGGACTGCCAAAATGAACCCTCCAAAACAAGCAGTAGTGGTTCAAGCCCTACTGTTGGGGTTGTTGCACTGTGCATGGCAGGCCCATGGGCCACGGCTACGTGTTTTGCGTACACTGATGTTCCCCCAAGGATTCAAAGCTAATGCTAGTCATTAGTTTTGGGGTCTTGCAGTCAAAGGGACCCTTGCCAAAGGGCATCTAGGGCAATCGAGCAGTTAAACACTGCTCCCATGTTTGGGTGTCCTGGTCTTAGCTGGGTGACCAGAGAAGATCCAAGCGAGAGCTGATGCAAGTATTGCACCCTGCCTCTTCACAGGTCAAAACTGAGAGGAACAAGTGCTGGATGAACACAGAGCGAAAAAGTATGCGGTAAGAGCTGGTGGAGGGATGTAAATAGAGGGGCAAAAATAGCAGCATATTACTGCACAAGTTGCCTCATTTTCTGCTGCTTGTACGCACATATTTGGAGTGAACTCATTCCTGGGTTTACACTGAGGGAAGAGGCATTGTTTCTTCATGGCTCATGAATCAGGTGCCTTCCCTCACAAGCCGGCAATGGGTCTGACAGAGCCACATTTAGCATGTTGGGCTGAGTTATCAGGCCTTTAACTTCCCTTTTTTTAACAAAGCCTCTTGCCTTTAAAGAAAAAAATCCTCTGGCAGATTATCCTTTCCAGGTAGGTGGAGGCAGTGACACGGACTTACATTGCCTGTTCAGATCAAATAGCAGCCTGCTCAGAGAAAAGAGGAAAGAAAAAAAAAATGTATTAAATCCCTGTGCGGTTTCTGAAGTAGGCACACATTATGAGTAAAGCCTTTAATAATCACTCAAGAAGAGTTTTGGGAATCCTTTTTTTGTATGGGCAGTTTTGATCTCAACTATACATAGTTTTGGCCCTTGATGCTACCAATTATCTCTGTATAATACAGTTTTAAAATACTTGCCACAGTGTTTTGCTAGCTGAGGGCATCCTTTTTGCACATCCAAAAGTGTGAAAGGTAACACAAAAATTCAGTAAATTGGCCCTTATCCTTTAATTCCTCTGCTTTAAAAACCCCACAAGTCTCAGCAGGCTTTATGTACTAAAGACTTTTTTTTTTTTAATGCTTTAGATTTCTGATTCTCTCACTGCTTAATTTTTGTTTGAAGACAAACTCTTTAGGTGGTGACATAGAAATGAATTGCAGTAGAAACACTGCACATGAGAAAAACCAAAGGGATTCTGAGTTCAGGTGGGGAATATTTTAATATTTAATGGAATAATATTTAATATTTTATTCTGATTTCAGGTAGGTGAGTATTTTAAGACATTTGGGGAGGGTTTGTGTTTCATGATGTGTGTGTAAAGGCCTGATGTAAAGAAGAAATAAGAGGGTCTTGGTATTTGAGCTTGTTGTGACTACTAACTACAAATGTTCATATTTCTAATGTAAAAAAAAAAAACCAACCTTGTTCTCTTCAAATAGCATTTGTAATGAAATCTCTCTCAAAAGACAGACGAAGCACAGGAAGCATTCACAGAACTATCAAAACAGAAAGCCTGAGAAAGTTTTCACTGAAAAAATCTGTGTTTTTTCCATTCAAAACTATTATTGGACAGTGGGAATCAAAATAAACACCTTCCCCCTAAATTGATGAGATTATGCATATTTTGAAAAATGGGCTGTGATTTTGGTCTCACTTGTTATAATAGGATTTTCAGGAAACAAATTTAGACCTAAGTGTTGTTGATGCGAAGATGACACAGTTTCTCAGGAAAGCTGAGAATAAGGCGCTGGAGACCAGCGCTGCTGGGCCAAGTCCTCTTTTCTCGATGCGCTTTGCTCCTCATTACAAGCAGTTTCTTACACGTCTCTACAGGTTGTACTGGTTTAAATACAACAGGGAAAAAATGGCAAAGGTGTATAGTTTGCTTTTGATTTTAAAGCAGTCTAGTTAAACCAGTGCCAGTACTTAGGGCAAATGTATTTAAACCAGTTAACTCTATAATCAGTTTAACTAGCACTGATACTGTACCAAATTCCATTAAATCAGCGTTAAGTGAGAGTTTAACTTGGTTTATCTACGTCTGCTTTGGCCTTTGCACCAGTTTAATTAACTGGATATGCAATGCCATGCTAGGCAAATAAGGTTGCCCTAACCCTAACCCTCAGAAACTTTATTCCATAGATTTTTATTGAGTCCCAAGTAGTTGTTCCCAGCCTGTCTATGGCTGTGTCCAAGTGCCGGTCAGTGATACCTGCTGGGGTCCAGCTCTGGCTGCTGCTGCCACTGCTTTCCCTCTCCTAGAGAGCCTGCTAAAGCCAAGCAGAGCTCAGCAGGATGAGTTTGCGTGCCTTCCTGCAGTGGTCTCCAAGAAGCAAGACCCAAATTATTTCCCACTGGGAGAATGACTCTCTGGTCCTTGGGAGGAGCTGATCACATGTAGTCTGCGGCCAGCTCTTCTGAGCCTTGGATTTGTCTTTCTCAAGGTGGTAGTTCTTAGAGTTGTATTAGCTCAGGAGAACCTCATGTTTGCTTAAAGAAAAGGCCAACTGCCTACCCCTCAGCTTGCAAACGCACCACCATATCCAATGGTGACTGGGTGCTACTGGCTGGGAGCCCGGTTTAGAGCCCGTCACAGCCTGCTCTCCAGGCCATGGACTGGAGGTGAGAGTCCTCAGGTGTCTCCTCCCCATCCTGCAAATCCCTTCCCCGAATACCTCCCCAGACCAGGGAATATGGACCATTTGTCCCTGCAGAGGCAGTTGTGACCCCCTGACACCCTTGGTTTGGACCTCGGAACATCTGCCTTGAGCACCAAGCTCGGTCTCTAACATGACAATCATGAAGGCTATTCTTTTCGTGAAGA
The DNA here is from genome assembly GCA_013401275.1 of Pandion haliaetus. Taxonomy (NCBI): domain Eukaryota; kingdom Metazoa; phylum Chordata; class Aves; order Accipitriformes; family Pandionidae; genus Pandion; species Pandion haliaetus. The sequence continues at coordinate 251,468 of VYZV01004336.1, read as the reverse complement.
ACCAGGGGGAAGGACTTAATACTCAGTCTAGGCCTTTTTTTTTTTTTTTCTAAAGCCAAGTCAGAATGACATTGCTCTTGCAGCTTCTGTTTGCGCCACTGCTGCTGTTGCTAACCAGTGTCATGAGTTAGTGTCTGAAAAGAGGAACATGTGAAAATCAAAACAAGGGTATTGAACAACAGAGATTGTCCAGTTCCCCCTTGAATTCTTCCATTACCTATCCAAATACGGCAGAGATGAAGAAAGGGAGGACTAGGAATTAGTGGATGATTCATTAGAGTAACACAATTCATTCAGGAGCCCCAGCTGCAGAATTAATCATTTTTAATTCTGCTGATAAAACCACCCTGGGACTGACAGGGTTTCAGACTTTGTTCCAAACTGATGACACACTCTTAGAAACTATATTTTAAAACATGAATTCTACTTATTTCTCCTGGGGTGTTCATGGAGCAAGGGGGCCCATTTTCGGTCTGAGAAATCAAAACTTTTTCTAAGAGAAGCAGATGCAAACCCTGCAGTGAAATTATTAGACCTGGCAACAGCATCTAGTGTGGGGCAGGCTGCAGAGAGCAAGGCTGTCCTGCGAGACCTGGGGTAGCTGGCCTGTTGCTCTCCCTCATAAAATGATTTTTGGATTCCCTCTCAAAACATCTGGTTGCATCTGGCTGTCTAGCAAAGCCCTACGTGTGAACTGACCAAGCGTGGAAGAATTATCTCACTGTATGTGGCTGCTGGCTTTCATGTATGTCAGAGATCTGCCATGTGCTGTTCTTGTGACAATCAGGCTAAATGGTGATTCTTTGAAAAACCATGCCTGGTTTATGCACAGCAAAGCAGTAGTTAAATTTCCATGGGTTTCATCCCTCTCTGACATTCTCCATCTTAAATAGGAGGAGGATTTCCCCACCGTTACGCTTCTGAGCTGCTGTGTGTAGGGAGCTTTTGCCGAGAGGAGCTTTTCTGGTTTATTTTCCTGAGGGGGGGAGAAGGAAACCCCTTGATTTGAATGTAGAAAGGATGAAAACTGCACCTTATGGGAGACAAAGCACAAACGGCACTCAGGATAGGCAGAAACTGTGAATAAATGCTCAGTAAATGCGTGAGGGTATCACAGGGAGGTGGAGGGAGCCGAGGTCTGAAATAGGGGGAATGCATCTGGGGTGGGCAAAGGGATGGGATGGCAGCTGGGGAGGGAAGGAGAATGGGTGACAGATTGGGGGTCTGCAAAGAAACGGTGTGGCTGGATAAAAAGAAACTGGGATAAGAAATGAGGTAGAATGACAAAGAGTGTGGGCAGAGAAGGACTCTCTGTTATGTCTGACCTGGGAGAGTGAAACAATTTTGATGAGATACTGGGGATGGGAGATTTTAACTGGCAATGTATGCAGCTGGTGGAGCAAAGAAACAGGACAGGGATGTTCCTGTGAGACTCTACATAATCTCTCTATGGGTACTGGAAGCTCTCACTTAAATGCCACCTTTCTTTCTGTATACAACTCCGAAAGCTTTTAAACAAGTCTTCTGCCTTGTAGGGGAGATAAAGAGTGGTAACAACTTCTTGTCTTTTAGTCTGCAGGGGTAAATTGCATTCTCTACCTGAATTTCACAGTGTACAATACAGAGTACGAATGCAAAGGTCTGGGAACTTTCCTCAAAATTAAGTAAGTCACATGTCTGTTTATTTTTTTGAATAGCAGCGTTGACTGCTTCCTTTCCTCTTCAAATGAATGCACAAATAGTTGGTGTGTGGGAATTCTTCCAAACTGGGAACTCTGCTGAGCTGGGTGTCAATTTTTTGCCTGCTAACAGAGATATCAATCTATATTGCTGCTCTCTGTTGTCAACTAGGGATCCCCAGACTGCAGTTTGAGTAACATTACTAATGGGAGAACCATTTTAAATGGTACTTGTAGGTCACAAGAAGAAAATACAAATTATGAGAATTATAAGTGAAGGCACCACAAAGGAGGGAATTGCAAAGAGTAATCACGGGGGGCGGAGGAAATAGCAGCTCTGCCCAACATGCTTGGTGCACGTTAAATTGTGCACCCCACAGTATCTTGAAAATCATTGCTGAAATCACAGGAAATGTTGGTTCAGAATGAGGAAGAGCTGTGTCTCCTGATAAACCCTTCTTCTCGGGAGCTCAGTCTCCTGAACCTCCATGTTTCTTTCTCATACTTGGTGAGAACTCAGTCTGAAAAGCAGAATTTGTCTAATCAAGCTGAACACGTATTTTGACAGCTTTAGCAATATCAGACCCATCAGCTGAAAAATAACTGAACAATACTGACCAGAGAGAAGATGTCTGCACAGCACTGGGGAGCTAAGCAGAGCTGGGGAGCCCAGACACAATCGCTCATGGCTTTTGGAGAGGGTTATGTTAGTTTGGGTGAAGAACAAGACCGAAGTGTCATATAAGCACTGAGACTGCCTATACTGCTAGATGTTAATTTGTAACTCTAGGAAGGAGTTAACAAGGCAGAAAATTTCATTCCATTTGAAAAAAGGGAGAACAATAAAAAAACCAAATGTGGGCAAATGGAATATTATCTTCACGGGAACAAACTAACATGAGTTGTCAATATCGATGCAGCTGGTTGGTTGTTTTATTCTGGCTATGGTTTGCAATAAATCATTCTTGGAAGCAAGGCCAGTTTCAGGCAATAGAAAACCAAGCTGTGCATTCCCAGTGATCCCGAAATCTGATTATGGGACTATACCCCTGATGAAACCTGACTTTACATCCTGGAGAGTGTTTGAGACTTGCTCATAGCTCATCGCCCTCAGTGGAGTGACAATGCTACAGAAATCCTACCTGGTAAGAATCTCAGTAGGGTGAGGCCCATAATGCAAACACAAGATTAAAGTTCTGCCACTGATTTGATGTTTGACAAATGACCTTTCTGTGTTTTGTTTTTCACTTTCCTAAATGGGATAATCATTCTTGCTCGCCTCCCTAAAGCAGTTTGACATCCATGACTGGAAAACACTCAACAGAGCGATACAGAAATCTAGCTATATACAATAGCTGTACAGAAATCTAAACCCTGTGTCAACACAATAATCACTTCATCTTTAATTTCACCTAATGTGTATTTTGGGTTTAATTTAATTTTCTTTATGTCAATCCAACATGCCAATATTGGCATAATGGGATTTATCTTTAAGCATCATGTTTGGTTTGGGGCATGCTTACGTATTGGTATCCTGCTTAGGCACAGTGGAAGTATTGTTCCTTCACCCTGAAAGATAAAACTCTAAAAAAAAAATTATGAACACAAATGACATTTATTATGAACAGAAGAAAGCTTTGCATGACTCAGCAAAACAGTGTGAAGATCCCAATTAGCCCAGGTGCAATGAGAAATTGCCCCCATCCAAACACCAAATACAAACTTTGCATTGCACAGAGGAGGCATGAAAGACAGAAACAAAAGCTTCGTGGTCTGATGAAAACAAAACCAGCTTCCTCTCTCCCTGCGAGCTGTACACACCAGCCCTACTGAAGCTGCGGTATCTCAAGTGAAGCAGCGTTCCCTAGGACATATATTTGCATACCAGATCTTAGCTCTTTAGAACTAGTGCTATAATTAAAACAGAGCTGAAAGCTCATAAGCCAGCCGTACGTTTCGAACAGCAGAAGAGTATCTCATTTTTACACCTGGAAAAATAGCAGGAAAGTCAGTACAAAGAGATGAGTCCTGCTACTTCCTTGCATCGAATCACGTTGCATTTGTTCACTCATGAAAACACAGTTCATCAGAAACACCCCCTAACGCACAGAGGCTCAGGCTGAAAATGTAGCATAGCAGTGGGTTTTTTCTAAGTTGTTTTTAATTGTTTGTTTGTTGGTTGCTTTTTTTTGCCCAAAGCACTGTTAGCAAGCCTACTCCTCTGTTGAGCTATCCCAGCCATCTGCCAATGTGGGCTCAAAAGAACATTCTTCAGGGCCTTATCCAATTTGTTGTATCTGATTCATTAAAGTAATTACTCTTGCTCTTAAGTCATTGCTTAGAGTTTGGCAGCTGCATAATAATCTGAGACCTAAATTTCTAAGCCTGGCTAAAGTTCTTGGGTTTATTTAATGAAATCTCGTGTTGCCTGAAATGAGCGGCTGTCCAGGTGCGAGCAGTCCCTGGTGTGGCACTGAGCCGCTTCTGCAGTTGTGATGGAGAAAAAGGACGTGTGGAAAAACCTCTTCTCTGGCTCACCCGGTCTGCGGGAGATAGTGGTGCTGCACTGATACAACAGGAGTGGTGCGATTTTAGCTGCGAGTGATATGATGGCACCAGAATTATTTGGCATCAGTTGTCAACAGCATCCTCAAATGTCCTGGACCTTTGAGTTGTGCTGTGACTTCGTTTAGTGAGGTCAAAGCTCTGGGGAAATGCCATGACTGAAATATCCTACAGCATTTCTGAACCAGGAGGTCCCTGTCACCCTAATGGCACAGCAGATAAGGAGACAGGACAGAGTCGAGGAAGGTTTCTCACCCTCTGGATTGTAAAGGGGAACATCCAGGAAATATCTGTCCAAAATAAGCCCCTCGTGAGCATGGGAACACAGCCCCTCTCCCAAAATCCACCTCTCTGCAGCACCGTGGCCTCCCACCGAAACCCCAATCTGAAGAAAACAAGAAAGGCCAAACGGGATAATTTAACAAGTCCAGAACGGGACCCTCCACCCCCGGGGTCTTTGAACCCGAGGAGGGACCAAGCCCATCGCTCACAGGGGCTGAGCAGGCACGGGACGTCTCTGGTCCCTGGCATCGCCCCGATCCCCCGTGCCCATACCTCCTCGCCCACCCTCACAGCCGTGCCCTCCTGCTTCTGTTGTCTCTGGGACCTGGCGCGGGTCCGATGGAGCGTGGCAGAGACTTAACTCTGTGTTCAAAGATTATCTGCTCTTTGTTTCCTAATCCTGCAGGAGCCAATCTGGAAGGTGAGGCGGCGTTAAAACTTTTCTGCTGCAAGTAATTGAAACCCAGCTGGCTCTCAAATGCTTAATTTTATTGCACCTTTCTTCACGTTTATGAGCTTTTGCCTATTTATAAAAGCACATAAAGTTTGGAGGAAGCCTCTCAGAGCTACAAATTCTCGTGCCGCGAATTTATTCTGAAAAGTGCAAACAGTCCTGGGACGCGAATGCCCGTCACAACAAATTACTGTAAACGTCCCACCTTCTACCACCTCTGTACCTTCCTCTGCTGTTTGCATTCAAACCCACCGCATCCTCCTCAGCTGAACGGAACCCCCCCCTCCACCTCTAACCGAACCCCTGACAAGGCCAGTGCCCGAGTCTGAAGCTGCACGGGAATGTCGTTTGGCAAGACCCTTTTCCAGACGTTTTCAAGGGTGTGATGAAAAGCCCTTTGCGTTTCTACCTCCCCTTGCTGCTGCTGCAGCCTCTGCCCGCGCGGTGATTCCACAGCCCTGCGGGGAAATCCGCAGCTCCCCGCGGAGCTCGACCGGCGATCCCGGCCTCCGCGCCCGTGAGGGCTGAGGGCAGGCGTGACGTCACGCGCGGCACCGCTGCCGACAGCGCGTCGTCAGAGCCGTGTGACGTCAGCCCCCCCCC
>VYZV01004336.1:214633-230996 GCA_013401275.1 Pandion haliaetus | reverse complement strand
GTACCTTGGTGGTGTTTGTGCAAAGCATTTGACAGATGCTCGTTGCCTGTGATGTTATCTGGACTGTTTAACATGTATAATAATTCCACGAGGCTGTTGACTAAAATATTCCAGTTCTTTGATGCACCAGCACTAACTTGTCTGCTATGAATTCATACACTAAAGTCAAAATTACTTCTAAAATAGCAAACGTGACCTTTGGCCATTTCATGCTCTCGGATAATTCTAGAATCGGTTCCTCGGTGTGCTGTGCCCAAAGTGCCTTTTTGTAACCTGTTCATTGGGACAGTGTACAATACACTTCTGCCAAACTATATTAAATAAATATCACACGGAATTGAGTATCTAAGCTTCATTTGGGACTGGTCTTGCCTTGGCTGTCCTTCATCGTGCAGTTATCTAGGACTACACTTCAGTTTTCTGCAGATTGTTTTTTGGCAGCTTCAGGCACCAGCAAACTGGAGATCTTACAGAATGTGTTCTTTAGCATAAAATAAGTTTACTGGAATTACTGGAAAAGTTTACTTCAGAGGTGCCTTCCAGGGTAAAATAAAGTGTAGCAATTAAATACAAATCTAACGACACTGTCGGTAGCAAGTAAGAGTCCAGTGCTATGCAATGCCATAGCAGTCTTACTTGATTCCCTTGGTATCAGACATAGAAATGAACATGTGTTGACCATACAGTCTTCAGTCTGTATTTTCTGAGGCTACATTCATTTCTCTGTATTGTCAAGCTCTGACATGCTCGGGTAATGGGAGTTGACTGGCAATAGCAAAACATCAAGTATAGAAAATAAACCATGTTTACTGCTCCAGACTCAGTTCCTTTTGCATTTCCAATAACTTCTGAGAAATAAGCAGAAAGTTAAGAGTGCTTTCCCAGGGTAGCACTTTTTGGGGAAGAGACTTGGTTACTTGTTGCCATTTAGAAGCTCCAAACAAACCTGAGGCCCACTAGACTCAATGGTCCTTCTTTAAGTTTATAGATGAGGATGATGTCTGCATTTATGCAGTCCTTTCAGGCTTTTCTCATGTAAATGAGAGTGACTTTGGATGGTGAAGGCTTAGTTAGCTGTTAGGTGCCTCGGTGACAAAATTAATACCATGTGAATGCTGGACACAGGCAGATCTTGACGGTAGTTTTTTGCCTCTACTTGTACTACCTGCAGTGAGAGCTCTTTTTACCCCATCACTTTTGTTTGTCTCCCCTCATATATTCTAAGGCTCAGTGGTGTGTACAAGGCAGATGAGGAGAAGCAGGTGGGGGGAGATGTCTGGACATCGGCTTACAAGGCCATCTTGAAATGCCACTTGAGTATCTCACAGCAAATGCAAGATTTGGGAGCAGGAGGAGTCCTGTCTTCTGTCATCTGGGTAAAATGTGGGATCCTGGGAGGTCTTACTGTGTGAGCTGCTGCTTGAATAAAGCTGTTGGGGCAGTTTAACTCTGCAGTGCTTAACTTCAATTAAGTTGTTAAGTTTAGCATTGCTTTAGGCATTAATAGAGTTTTACTCTCACTTAAAAATCTGGTTTAGTAATTAAACTCCATTTTATTCTGGAGTTCAGAAGGTGCTCATTTCGTGCAGCGAATCTAATGTCATGTGAATTAAAACATGAAAGATATTCAGTAATGAGAAACTGAAACAGGGTAGTGCAGAAATTAGATTATATGCAGTTTACAGGGAGCTGTGCTAGATGTTGAGTTCTTAATGAAAAGCATTTTGAAGGCACTGCCTTACTGCTGCGTTTGCATGGTTAAGGAATGTTCTGAATTAAACTGGGAATTAGTAATGGAGTTGGGATTTCTGTTGTGGCACACTAACTTGTTATTGCACTTAGATTTATTGTACAGCTTCTTCTGAAATCTGGACATTGGATGGCTGTGACAGTACAACTACCAGAAGGTGTGAGGCATTCACAGAGGCTGAGGAAAGCATATAAAGATGGAGGGACCTGTGGTTCAACTGTGTGATATGGGCTAATAGTTGAGATCCCCTTCTCTGTCGTAACTCAAGACTGAAGGCAAACTCCAGCATATTCTACTGAGTTTATTGTTGGAGAGAGGCACAGAAGGGTGGTATGTGGGAGGAGAATTATACCTGCAGGCAGCAGAGTTGATTCACAAAAATTGGCCTGGCCTTTGTGATTTATCTGGTAGTGTTCTTCATGCTTCTGTGCCCATATTTTGCATCCTACCACATCCAACTTACAAAGAAAAGTCAACCCCATCTTTCCTGGCAAGAGGACTGTTAAACTGCTCCTAGCATTGGAGTATAGGTGCATACTGCTGCACCCCTTTGAGAGCAGAGCTGCTATGCAAGGGGAAACAGGTTTAATTTTCCCCAGAAATTGTCAGGCTTATTGCACGTACGTGTGAAATGTGTGCCTGCTGGTAAGTCCCATGCTTTTCAGGAGTGGGCTTTGGATAGAAGGTACAGGACTTTTAACAGCCTGGAAAACTGCCAGTTTCTGCTGCCCAGAGGTTTTGGGTGACTGTGGGGATAAGGGGCAGCTTTCCCCTTTTCTACGGAACATCACCTGCACAAAATGTTGTTTATGCATCTTTTTTGGTCTGGGTATTGGGGACTATGTAAGAACACCAATTCAGAAGGTGAATGCAAAGGCATTTGCAGAGTAGTACTGTCTATCATGCTTTTGCCCTGTGATGTGCATTCTCACATCAAAGTGCACTTCTGCTGGAGTAGACAACACCAAAGAATTGGTAGACTTCAGGGGCAAAGATGCAGAAGGCTTGGTGTTTGCCCAGCCATCTCCTCTAGAGCTTAGATACGTAGAATCGGAGACTTTGTCTTTTCTATCGTTTGAGTGATTTAAAGGAAAAAATAGCCTCTTATCACTTAACTACTTTATTTAGAAGGCAGTAATGTGGGGTAAAAGTTCACCTTACGAATGCCAGCAGAGGGACTATGCACTATGCGGGGTGTGGTTTTGTGCTACACCTGATCTCCTCCAGCTGCAGGCTGCTGCTGGAAGGTATGGCCGTGACCATCAGTGCTTTGTGCTGCGGTCCTGCACCCTGGGAAGGAGCTGGCTGCTGAATGGCTGCAGGGAGAGTTGGTTTATCTCTCTGATTCAATGGGAAAGGACCACACATGGTTAAAAAAAAAAGTTTTCCATCTGCTTACAGAACTGACTTGTGCTACAGCCACACAGTTAGGAGACCCAGCCTCCCTGGGGAGGGTTGAGAGCCAGACTGGGGAGGCAGGACTACTCCTTCTGTAGCAGCTTGCACTTATGTTGGGCTGTTGGGTTAGATGGAGCATAAAATCATACTGCTGACCTTACAAAAACATGGTAAAGGTGTTGTATGAGTTGTATGGTTGCTAGCCTGTGCTTGGTTTTCCGTATGCGGCTGACTTTTGCTGTCTTAAAAGGATTCCAATAGAAAGTGTGACAAGTACCATGCTTGCAGTCAGTGACATCTTTACCAATGAGTCCAGTTTGATGACTTTTAGTATGTCAAGAATCAGTCATATAATCTCTTAAATGAATGAGTAGTAATGCCAGTGGTCTGGTAACCTGCCAGAACTCTTTTCTTGAGCTTTACACTTACTCCATAGGCACCATGTCTCAAATATACTGGCTCACTGAGCTAATAATCTGACAGCTCAAGCACAGCTTAGTTAATTCAGTGTAATAATTTACTGATGTCAGCTATACTGCAGTAGTTATCTGTGTGCAAAGTCCTGGTTCATAGCAAATATGATGTAATGCAGGCTAACCCTAACCTCTTTGACTGTAGACTATGCTAAGCTGTCTTAGTACACATTGGCTGTGGTCTTAACAGCACATGTGGCTGCTCTCGCTGCTCAGCTGTTGAATGGTAACTTGTTAAGCCAAGGTATCTTGATAGGGTGCTTGAGTCTTCCTGCTACTGTTGAGACCTGGAATCACTTGCGTTGACTGCAGCTATAATGTCCAAGTTGTCCTGTGTTAATCCATTCTCCATGGGAGACAGAAAATGTAGATAAAGGATTAAATTCTTCCAGTGTGTAGCCACTGCTGGTAACTGTGGACTAGTTTGATGGGATTCACATCTGTGTTAACTTTCAGAAGACAACATGAAGCTATTATGCAGTTACTACCCCCTCCAGATCTGCACATCAATTAGGAGAGGCTGCTCACTCATGCTCCTCAAAAGTTGTGCCAAAATACCTACTACCTTATGTCAGAGCCCCTATTTTCATCCTGTACAATTGATCAGAATATAAACCTTGTTTCTCCTCAGCTGCATTGTAGATAGACCTAGGACTTTGATACAGGGTACTTTGGAGCCCTACTGGTTGGAGAGGACTCCTCTGTAGTTGGCACATGTCTGGGAAATTATTATGAAATGTGACGTTATTTTCCCATCAGTGTGGAGCTCCAACAGTGAAGTCCTCTGTAAACAGCTTTTGTTCTGCATGTTATGACTTAGTCTACTATAACACTTAGGATCCCTGCTCGGGACCCAGCATCCTGTGCTGCTGGTAGGTGCTATGAAGGAAGGTGGTGGGCTGCTTTGCACCAGATCTGCAATCTGAGAATAAGACACGAGAAGCAGATGGCTACAGGGGGAAACAATGAGGCAGAGCTGTCAGTGTGATGGGAAGGAGTCCTAGTGCACCCACTGCCTCGCTGTTGTCAAAACCCTGGTCGGCGTCCTGCCCAGGAAAGAGCTCTTGAGATGGACTTGATGTATGTTAGCAGGGCAGGTGCACTTGGAGGTACCTTTGAGGACCTCCCTTTGTAAATGGGAGAAAGTGCTGAGCAGACGTGGTTGGAGAAACGTGGCATTGTTGGTGACCACCTTGCAGCTTTTCTTCTCAAGCATCAGCAACCTGTGGTTCTGGATCCCAGTCCTGTCTCCTTGGGTAGTCAGTGGTGATTCACTAAAGCCCAGAGATTCATGGTAGCAGAGCCTCGGACAGGTATAGGGGTCTCAGTTAAGATGTGAAATGCCAAGGAAGCCGTGTCTGTGGAGAAGTGACAAAACCTGTTGTAGCGAAAACAGAAAAATACTGGCTTTACTGATGCATCTGGTCTTAGGAACCTGGAGATCTGTCTCCTGACTTTCCAGGCTGTCCTCGTATAAGAGCTGCCTGATGGTACCATACAGGAGCTCCTTTTTCCGAAGGAGAGAAAAGGCTTAAATGTGGTCGCATGAATTATTTGGACTTTGCAACAAACAACTTGAACGAGGATTCTGTAGAGAAAAAAGTACCATCACACTGATGGGAAGGCTAAGGTCTGTTTTGTAATTCTTGATCCTAATTCACTATTTTCTGTCTGTTTTGCCAAATACCTTGTAATGCAGGGAAAATGATAACTCAGAAAAGATGGTGTATAATAAAAATAGAAGCACTTGCTCCAATTCCTCCATATGTTAATGGCTGGATTTTCAGGCAAGAGATTCCAGTAAGGTGTGCCAACGGTCTGAATACCTGCTTGTGCTGTGGCTCTCTTTCCATGAAAAAGCTGTTTGGGTTAGAGACAAGGGTAAAGTCATGGGGAGTCTTTGGTATCTCTGTGAATTGGATGCAATTTTGTGTGATTTTATTAGAAGAAATGAAGTAGCATAATTGCTGAGGTACTAGCAAGGCTCTTGCTTTAGAAATCCTGTCTTGCTTCCATTTATTTCTTCCTTATTGGAAAATTCGTGGCGAGTGAATAAATTCATGGTGTTGGAGGCCATCTGGAAATAGCTAGAGCAGGCTAAATTATACATTATATTTGATAAAAACTTTTCAAAGACCCTTTCTCTGGGGAAAGGGAGGATGGAAGCCTGGAAGAAGGTTTAATAGGAAAAACAGACAAAGAGATTAGGGTTCAATAAGTACGAAATTATGGTACTGTTTTCATTCAAAAAAGACACACAGAGAAATTAGATGATGGTTGTATAGAAATGTTGAACCATCAAAGTAGTACCTAGCCAATGGCTGTTTTCTTGGTTTATTCTCTCTTCTACCAATTAATATATCTGACTTCAAGATGCAGACCACTCTTCCATCATTTGTCAAGATACCTACCTGTGTTAAAAGTAAACACGAAATGCAGTAGTATAGGTTTGTAGGGAAAGAAATAAGTTTAAGCAGGTAGTTAACTTTGGTTAACTTTAGATTTGGTTGCTGCAGGAGGCTGTGGAGGTAGATGGTACTAGTAGGTTCAAAAAGAGATTAGACAGTTTCATGGACAAAACAGACACTAAGGGGAACTGGGCTGGGGTTGCTCTGTCCCTTAGTGGATGCTGGAGGGTTACAGGGGGAGCAGAGCATAGATAGTAGCTGGGCTTGTGTGCTTTCCCATTGGAGATAGGGTGCTGAGCTGGATGGACCATGAGTCTGCTTATTCCATGCATTTGCCTAGCACCTGGAATTTAGGTACCAATCAGCTGAGCTCTGGCAGGTTGGATGTCTAGTTCCTTCTTTCTCTAGTTATTTCAAAACCAGGAGCAACTTGTCAAAGTCTGGGTTAATGAATCATTGCAAATGCTAGATGTGTTGGCAGCTACATGCCACCCAGCTTCACACTCTGTTCTGCTGCTATAATTTTAAGAAACTATTGGAACAGTGCCCTCCCCCCAAGAAGAAGTATATCCAAAGATCTGGGAACTGATGTATGCAACCCTCCCCCAGTTTATTTCTACCAAGTTGTTTGGGTAGGCCTTGATATTAGTTCTAGCTGCAGAGCAGGTTTTAGTCAAGAAATCAAAAGTGTGGATATCATTTACTCTGAGCAGATAACTGAGCCAGTTAATCCAGAATTGATGAAAAAAATCTCATCTGAGTTGGGAGAACTCAGTCAAAGACATCAAAAATCTCCCGAATCCATAAAAGCGAGCTATATGGTGCTTTGTTTTAAATGGAGTGTTAGTCATTATCCTGTCAGTCATGTTTGTTAGTTTGATTTGGTGTTTATTGAGAGGTCTCTCATGCCAAGTTGTGTTCATCTTTGCATGTACAGACTTGTTTATTCTCCTAATGTATTAGTTCATTTTTTAGATTAACCGAAATCTGTACTTCCATCAACTATCTGTCATGTTTTATTTGACTCACAAAGTTCATGTCATGGTGTACTTCAGTGTGCATGTTAAAACAACTTAGTCCAAAACGTCTAAAATGCTGCCTGTCTTTGGGGGAGCAGAGGCCTTGTGAGGGTGATCTGGTCCCCTCAGTTTGGCCGAGGGGTCAGTAGGTAGTAGTTGTACTTTCAGCAGAGACGAAATGAGGAGTTATGAAAGTGAGTGGTCCTTTCCTGACCGGGTATGTGATGGACCTGTGTTTTTTCTTACCCCACATCCCTGCAACACCTTCACCCTTTGCTTTCTGAAGCAGACCACAAGTCACATTGCAGGTGAGCCTGGCCAGAGGAAGAGTTTCCATTTTATGGAGGGGTGAAGTCAGGGACAGTGGTTTAGCTGGAAGTCGTGAATTAGGCCTTTCCTTCAAATCCAGAGGAACAGTCCACTTCTCCAAGAACTTAAAACCTTTTCCAGTATTTGAAAAGTTGCCTGCTCGCCTGTGCTAGTCCTCCTGCCTTCTCTTTTTCTCCATTTCTGCAGTGTCAGGAAGAAAAAATAAATCTGTAATCCAAGTAATACTCTAAATATAGAAGTGCTAGTTTACAAATGAGAAATCTTTCTGATGGTTTCAAAATGGGTTTTGTAATAAAAGGAAATGCATTTTACACTGCCAGAATTTACAGTCCCACCAGAGGCTTGTGAAATAACTGCTATACCAAACATCCTGGGCTGTAACGGAGCCTGTTGACACGTACGGGTTACTGAAGGGTATTTCTGGCTGTTGCCATGAGGATCGGTTAGCAGGAAAAAATACGTTCTTTGCAACTACCCAAGCGCCCTGTCTGTACCATCAGCTTTTAAAAAGAGTGTTTTAATAAAAGGTGATTAGAGGGGGCCTGTCTTTCAAAATGGGTACCAGAACATGGCCCCTGGGAGCCAGGAGGAAGGGGTTACGGGTAAGTCTGGTGTGAGTGGTACAGGGTAATACTGCTTTTGGCCATTTAACCAACTAGAAAGCTGTTTTGCTGGAGTCCCTGCAACTTGTAGGCTTTTTTACTTTTCTTTCTCCAAAATCCTTTAAGGCTTTGACCTCTTGACCTCTGTACAGCTCATCTACAAGTAAAGGTTCCAGTTATTGCCAGGTGGGACAATGACTTTTTCATGTGGTCACAAAGTGTTGCAGGAAGGCATAGTAGTGGTCTTCAGGTGATGTCAAACTCGGAGACTGCTCTCAGCCATTTGATGAGATTTCAGCCACAGATTTAGAGGTGAATGGTCTTATTCCATTTGACAGCACTTTATTTGTAGCAGTTATTTATAGGTGTGTCCAAGGGTCCAGTTCTATTTGGTACATAGAGGCATAACCATAAAGAAGCTACATTAGAAAGAGTGTACTTTGCCATGATTTCTGCTTGGTCCAACTTAAGAGGCGCTGAAGATGTATCAGGGAGATACAGCAGGGAGATGCCCAACTTCTTGTAGTGTCCAAAAATAAAATGCTATGGGAGAATTTGAAAATGGCTGATGCTACAGAGGGGAAGAAAAATAAATGTCTGTATTGAACTTTTCCCCTACCAAAAGTTAGTTTTCAGATTGAAATAAGACAGTTAAAAGAAGTATTGAAGTTTTGATCAGTAAAATTGTCTATTAAAATGGGAAACTGGGGCTCTGGTCCTTCATTCTGTCTTCAGACCAAGTTTCCCCTCTCATTCACTGCCACACACATGGTGCTTGCACCATATTATTTTCATCTGCAGGTCTCTTCATCTACTTGTCTGTGAGCCTTGCATTGCCTGCATGAGGGGTTCAGAAAATGGAACTCCGTGGTACACTGAACGTTAAGGATTTCCTTAAATGTTTCACTAAAGATCAGTTCCCCATGCTGAGTGACAGTGGTTTAGCCAGCAAAAACCCAGTTTTAAAGCCATGGTTTTCAGCACGTTTAGGCCTGTGACTCTGTGTAACCTGTTTCTGTGGGAGACTGGGCTTTGCTCTGCCTTTTGCTGTGCTTTTAACTTGCAGGCTTCTGATGTCCACACACCACTGGCTATTGTTTATGAGCCCTGCTCTGGGAACCGCCGTTCCAGGAGCTCTGCTCCTTCTCGGTACACAATGAAAATACCTCCACGAGCTCTCAGAGACATTTCAGGTTACGTAAAACAGAATTTAAAATAGTATCTTTTTCACAACGTTTAGAGCACGTGTTCATGAATATAAATTTTCAGTGCAGTGCCAGCAGAGTTAGCTTAACAGATGCAGAACTCTGTTACTAAGAATAGTTTCTGGAGTTATCTCCCTACACAAATTTTCTCCTTGGGCATTTGCGATGTGCTTATCAACACTGCAGAAGATCATATGCATGTTCAGTTTTTTTGCAGAAAATAGTCTGCAAGCTTTCTGCTTTCAGAAGCTATCAAAAGTATGCTCTTCAGAAGCCACACTGAGTTTCAACTGATGAATCAGAATGCTCCATGGAAGGATTTGGATACAAACAGAATAGGGAAATTTAGCAATATCTTTTTTTTTATTCTTTTTTTTCATTCTTTCTTTCCCTTGGTAAACAGCAACACTTGCTGGCAAGAATGGGAATAACAGATCAATCCACTTATTTTCAATTGTTGGATTCATGTTTGTTAGTCATCCAGCTCTTTTCCAGCTGTAACCCAGTGCAGAATTTACCTGGGGGGGAGGGCGATATAATGTCTTGGCACAAGATACAGACTTCTTCCTGATGACATTAAGGCCGACAGTGCACCTGAAGTCAAATCAAGAGTTTATTTGTTTGAATGAAAGCTGAATTACCAGTTTTCCCTCTAAAAGAAACAAAGTACTCTCACGAGTACGGCAAACAGAGTTTGGTCCTCAGTTAGCACACAAAATTGTATTTACACAAGAGAGAAAGAGTTAATTGAAGGTTGCCTGTTCCTGATTTGCTAAGCAGCAGAACTTCTATACTACATGAAACTGTGGTTATTAACCATAGTTAATGGGGACTGTCTCATTCATTACCATACACTGTAAAGAATAACTGTTGGTTACTGTCTGTTCAAGCAGTGCTTCTGTTGCCAATGTTGTCAGGAGATTTGCTTAATTTAAAAAAAAACGGAGATCTGGGCTTGGCATATTAGTAGTCATTGAAGGTGAACATAAAAGAAATGCAATAGGAACAACATACTGAAAAGAAATACAGTTTATAAGGTAGTTGAGTGCTTAATTCCTTTTGTTATCAAACAGAAGTTAAGTGCCCACATACGATAAAAACAATGGCCTGGAGAAAAGAAAGTGTGAAAATTAGCAAAAGACTTTGGGTCTGCTAAAGTAGAGCCAGAAAGGGGAAAGAAAGAATGGGGGGAAGAATAATAAAAAACCAAACCAACCTCCCCCTAAAACGAGAAAACTGATTTTGGTGGAGGTCAGGGAAGATAACTTGATTTGCCCTGACTTTCTTTCTGGGTCCCATCACATCTGGCAGGCGGCAATGGAATGGGGAGGTTCTGCATCAGGTGGGAATGATGCAGAATTACTTGTCTTCTGTCTGTTTTGATGTCCAGTAACTTATCAATGGATATAATTTTAAATAAATGTTGGTGTTGCTCTTTTGTGTCTTTGTATTTTTGTGCATGTTTTAGGTTACATTGTCAGATTGAGTTGTTTCTTGTGCATGGAACAACACAGTCCTAAAGGTTTGGATGATTAAAAAAAAAAAGTGAGAGTTTCTATAAAAGTACGTGGGCTAATGTGTATTGCTTTGCACAGGAGAAAGAACCCTTTGCATGTGGTGTAATTCTGTAAACATCACTGCTGTTGCATTGATGCTATGGGGTTGGCAGGGTTGGCTGCGCTTGGATAACTGGGGCGAGAGAGCATCTGCTAGAATGAATGCAACTCTCCATGCTTTGGGAATAGCAGGGAATAAGCTTCCCTACTAACTGGGTTTTGTAATTTCTTTTAATGCATTTGATGATAGCTGGTGTGAAAGATGGTGGTATTGATGGTGTGGTCTGTATTGGCGGTTCTCATCTTCCTAATCTGGGGTTCAGGTTGTCGACATCACCAGCTGTGGTAGGTCCAACCTCCCTGGGTGTCACCCCTTCCCTACCCCAGTGATTTCACTGAGATCTGGATTTTTCAGCAGTTTAAAACTTTTTCCAAGGGGGGAATTTCTCTTACTCGGCTTTTACAGGCTGCAACAACATTTGTGGTGCAAACACCATTTCTTAAAAAAGAAGGGGGTGTGTGTGTTTGTGTGGAGTGGAAATCTGTGCTGGAGTATTTACAAGATTTCCTGAAGCTGGAGCTGCCATTCCAAGCCCAGCTCCAAGTGTTACAGCCCTTTTCCTCACCTAATGACTGTAAGCGTGCACATCTGCATCTCTAGCCCTGCTTTGTCTACTGAAGTAATTTTACAGACTGGTGCTGGGAGAAGAAAACGTAGCCAGGACAGGAGCCTGGAGCCCACTGTTGTGTACTTTGCTTGTCCATACCTGGGAGCAAAACCGATCCCTGAAGTTCTGTAGGACTTCCCCTTTGAAACAGGGAGTAGGAATATGGGGAGGCAAAGGAAAGCTTGGGATTTTCCATATTCTTCTGCTTAATTTAAAACAGTGATTCAGACAGCCAAGGGAGACGGTTTATCTGTTCAGCTGTGGCATAGGTGTTGCCTCTTCCTGTGCCAAATACCTTTGAGGATGGGAAGAGACAATGTGGTTCTTCTCAAAACCTGAGAAGAATTTTGGTGGTTAAAAAGAAAACATAAACATCTAGATTTTGAGTCTGCTGAGCCTGTGCTGCCATTTACACCTAGTAGAAGAAAGTAGGGATTATAATCAGGAAAAAAAGGCCTTTAATCAATGAGTATGTAATTGTTTAAGGATGGCTTTTCTTTTATTTCTGACTGGTTTGGGTAACTTGATATTTTCTGTCTCTTGGAGAAGGTTACTGTGCATGGTTTTGTCCTTCCAGCAGCTGCAGTAGCTCGTAATGATAGAGTGGTGTATGCTGTAGGTCTGAGATAAGTGTTGGAAATCTGCATGTTTATTTCTGAAACACGATACAAATGTAATAACTTCTGAAGATCAGCTATAGATTAGGAAATACTTGGTGAGTCATACCTTCCCCTGGCTGCTTTTTTTCTTTAGCATGTCATAAACATTTAGGAAAGCTCATTCATCCCAGATAGGCGTGAAATCAATCTTTTGATGCATAGGGTTGTGATTCAGGGAGTGGAAACAAAAAGGCCACTTGGTGTAATGTCTGCTGCTGTGCTCTTGCCAAATGCCTTGAGCAGAGGGGGAAATCTCTTCTGCTGTAGTTTGTTTGGAAGATGCTTTGAAGATTATGGATCTCTTCCATATACATCAATTAACTGTGATTAGGAGTGTTGTAGGTAATAGCTCTGCTATGAGGATGAAAAGAAGATGAGAAAGATGAATAGCACAGGATATGAAGGTATTGGCTGGATACGTGGGAGAAGGCGATGGGGTATTGGGAGTCTTATTCCCAGGGGAACGAGGCAGCAGGGAAGCGTGAGACAGTCCGGCTTGGTGGGAGCTTTGTCCAGAGGGTTTCTAGGGCAGGCGTCAGCAACTGGCTGGGAGCTGATATCGAGGTGAGTTTCTGCTTCATCTCTGTGGTCTGGCTTCAGTCCCTCTCTTTGTTGTATGTGTGCCTTGCCTTTGGCCCTTCTTACAGCATAAGTGGGACTACATCTCTAGAAGATCCTTCGGTCTTTTATGCACCACGAAGAGGAACTTGGAGCCTTCAGGCTCTGTCTCTTGCCTGTTCTGTCTGGCTTGAAATTAAGTATGTCGGATACATCCTTAGCTGTGAGAACTCCCCTTATCCTTTCACATCCATCTTCTGTCCCCCACAACCCAGCAGTGCCACGAGGCTCCCCATCGCTTGCTTCCCGTACTTGCTCTTTCATCCTGGAGGGTTTTTTGTCTGTTAGTAAAGTGAACTGGCTGCCATCATTTCATACATGTCCTTCACCTTCTCCCCTTTCCACCTTGGAAGTCACTGCTCCAGATTTGTCTTGTGTTACAGCGCATCTGCTTCACCTTCCTGAAGCTTTTGCAGTGTGCTCATCCACCTTGTCCAGCAGAGCACTGTTTCATGATGGTTGCCCTTGCGAGCCTTTTAAAATGGTCTTATTAATGAACTAGGCTATAAATTGAGGGACTGGCAGGGAGTTGGTGTTATGTTTTTAGAGCTGTCTCAGTGGGACGCAGCAGTGTTTCCAATGGATGCCGCATACTCGGGAGCTTCCTATCCCAGGGACAGATTATAACCAGCCTCTTGCACCCTGGCAGCGTAAGGCTGATGGAGCAGCTTTCAGGGCACTCTTGCATGCTGTGTGTGTTTGAGCAGCGTTGATGTTCCTGTAATTTGCACTGGCTGGACAAACAGGCTGCTTATTGCTCCTGTGATTGCCCAGGAAATGTTCTGTCAACTCCACCCTTTTTTCCTGGTGTGTAGCACTTCCCTCTGCTCCAGTGTTGAGCTAAGTTGGAGAGAGAAGCAGAGAACTGGGTGAGTCATCTCACAAAGCTTTTACAGCAGGTGTCTCACTGAATCTGCTTACCTTGCTTTCTTTCTTCTTGTGGTCTTTTTCTGCCCCATGTCTTCAGTTTCTTTGGGTTGTTCTTTGACGAGATGCTCTTAATAGCAAGTCTTGTTAGCTCGTTTTTTCCTTCTGTCTCGGTCTTCCACTCTTTCTCTCAAGATCTCCAGCTTGCTGGCATGGGGGGTAACTTGGCAGGTAAAGGTGGTCTTGAGATGCTTTCCGCTGCAACCCTTCCTATGGCAGTATTACATAATAACTTCGCTCATAGAAAATGAAGGGGAAGGTTGAACAGAGCAGCACCTGGGGAGGAAGGAGAGGGAAGACTACCAGCTACAATGCTGTTTCAAGTAGAAGCTTCTGTCTGTTGGCCTTGTCGCATCAAAATGAGTTGACCATTAATTTCAGTATGGAAAAAGTATTTCTCCTTCCTTCAAAGGGAAGAAGAGATTCATGGTAAGAATTTGATGGTTTTTTATTGTTATTAAAAAAAGACAAACCCCTTTGGCTAGCATCTATTGTAAGGACTGCTGCTGTCCCCTGGCACACTTTTGTCTCCCCCTGTGTTACTTATGTTGTCTGTCTTTTATAATAAGTTCTTCAGGACGTGAGTGGTCATGTTTGCAACTGTGTAGTGCTGTTTGTACGAGTTGCTGATTGATGTGGGCTGCTCCTGTGTGCTGTGGCAGTGCAAACAAATAATTGGGTAGCTTATGTGTGGCAGGTAGAGACTTGGTGCATATGTAAGTGAATGTGTACAAAACCCGTGATAAGATAATATATGGGGGGGAGATGTATAAAAAGCTGAAGTTTTGTGACTTTGATAAATAAGCTGTTTTCAGGTAGGGGGATAGAGCAATCCCACCCACAGTGGGTAAAATACCCAATATGCTCAAGGGAATGTAGCAAAATAGAAGCCTTCGAGTATGGGTTACTGTCTGTTGGAATTGCAGAAGCAAGTCATTCAACAGCTGGTTTGTTTAATACTTTCAAATGTAATTGTAACTTCTAATGGAGATGGGCAAAACCTTTACCCACTTAATTAATTTCATTCAAATGTGTATAGTAGAGTAAATGAATGCTTTTGATCGTCATCAATTTTTTACCTAGTCTGAAAGAAGAAAGCTGTAAAAAGAGATCTCCAGTAAGTCCATTTTGATGTAGGCCACTCTTCAACTCCTCCATCACTGAGAGAAATGTTGTATGGTTTCTTTTTACAGTGTAAATATTTAAAGGGAGCATAACTTCTTGGTGGAAACTGTCTAATTAAAAGTATTAGAAGCTGTGTTTATTTATAACATGTATGAATAATAATTACTCAAAGTCTGAGTATTATTTTCTTGGGAAGTCCCTCATTAGAAACTCTGCATCATCAAGGGCGAACTGTACTGTTACTTAACTAGTTTTGGTTCGCATCTGGGCAGAGACATAATGAAAAACTGCAGAGGCAAATACAACACACTGTGAATAAGAAAGCAAATCTTCCAGCATCCCAGATACTTTTCATAATTCTTTTTCCTTGTTGTCTGGAACTTAAGCACAGCTAATGCTTAGCTGCTTGTGCAGTGAAACGTTACGTATGTGGATTGTTGTTCTGGGTGGTACTGGGAGGGAGAGAGAAGTTGGGGGAGGGAGGAGTATTTCCCCCCCCCCTTTAAGCCAGTGCTTCTGGAGATCTCTAAGCCTTCCATATACCTTCTACCAGACTGCATACCCTCTGTGCAGCTTTGCTTGGGTTATACATCCAAGTATTTGGCCTCCCTCCATTTTCTTTGGAATAGGGACCATTGTTTGTGCCTGGACAACAGTGGCTGTGTTTTCTAATTCAAAAAATGCCTTATAGAACAGGCCTTTATCATCATTCCTGCTTTGCAGATTGGGAAATAGAAACAAAAGGGAGCAACTTACCCTCAGGTGATGTAGACGAGCAGCAGTCAGGAGCAGAGCCCTTGTCCTTGCCAAGTCCTATAGTTATTTCATCTGAAGTTAGTGTCACCAAGCAAAAGTCTCCTGTGAGCTTCTGAAAAGAAGAGTTTATTACAAAATATTTCAGAATATAAACAACCCTTCCCTCTGCAGACAGAGCTAGCTTAGTTGCAATTACTGATGATCATGGGCTTAAGCTACTGGCAGTGGTATTCTTTGTCAGGTGGGGATAGCTCAATAGTCAGTGCTGGAGCTATAGGGCTGGAGGGACGTGGCAGACAATAATAAGACATAGAACAGGCTACTTCTCATCCATCAGATTACTGGAAAAGGAAGTTCCTGCCCTGTCTGCTCATGGCCGGGAAGTGTAGTCCTGCATGGTCCCATGTGCTGAGAATGAACTCTGACCACCTCACTTCTTGAATCTGTCGTTTAGTTTTTGTTACACAATACTTGTAGCTCTGACCTTTCCTTAAACAGAACAAAACCAAGAGCCTTTGGGGTTTCTTATTCTTACTTTCTCAATTCTTCAATAGCCTTTTTTTTTTTCCCTTTTATACTTCTCTAAGAGCTGATGCTGTTCTTCTTGGACCCATAAGTATGCATCTCTTGTCCCATCTGTCTTTCTCCACATACATCCAGACAAGTATTCCTCCATCCTTACTATGATGATACTCAGTCGCATTTTCCACACTTTTCTGGCTCTGTCTTTCCTTGTCACTTGCCTCACCTTTCCTGATATCTGGCTCCTACCTTTCTTTCACTGTGGTCTCCACCTGTGCTGCATCCCTCGGGGCTGTTCCTTCCATGCCGACTGGTGCCCTGGCAGCTTCTTCTCTGCATATCTTTTT
>VYZV01004336.1:167710-214623 GCA_013401275.1 Pandion haliaetus | reverse complement strand
TTTTTTTTTTTTTCCTTGCATTTTCCTGTGCCCCTTTCTCCTGTATTACGTCCTTTCTTTTGATGTGAAGTCTTCCACTTTATTCTCCCCTCTGTCCTCTCCCTGTACTAGTGAAGACTAAATGAAATTTCTGTAGCTTCATGTCTAATAGCCAGATCTTGATTCTTTGTATTTTCACAGTGTAAAGGAATCCCAGCTAGAACTCTCTACTTCATAGTGTTTTGTACAGCACAAACCCAAGGATGATCCCCAGAACTCTTGTTTTGTGAACTTACTTAATTTGGGGTGCAAAGGATAGGAAGTAATACGGAAACAAAGAATGGTAGTAGTAGTTACAAATTCAGATTGCAGGACAAGGAGAGGCTACTTTCTGTATTGAGGACTTCTTGTTAACATCACAAGTGGAAACTGTAAGGATTTTGCTAACTGACTGTTTCTGAGACCAGTCTAGGATGGGAGTAGATGCCCTTGTGGCAGGACATGAGTTTGCTTTGCATTCAGGAGGGGGTGAGGAGTGGTTCTGATCTCTCTGCCACTTTTTTTTCTTTTATCCTCTGTTTGACTATCTATTAATCCTTATGTCCACAACCCAAACTAGCCATAATGTGTGCTTTGTAGCTTACATCTCACTGTGATTTATTTTTGCCTGATTACTCAGAATTTTTTGCTTCTGTGGCTAGTAGTGGCATAACTAGAATTTAGCATGAAAGCTGTACTGCATGACGTTGGTGATGTTAAAGCCTTGCTATGCCCCTGTCATGGAAGGGGAAGAATTCAAATGTGGTGCCTGGATTTAGTATGTTCCCATTATACAATAAAGGAAAACTTGCCAACTGAATTGGAAGTGATGGCTCGGTTGCGTTATGATTTTTCTGTTCATAAATGGTGTATTATTTCCTGTCTCCCCAACCCCCTCCTCCCCAAAACTAATAAAATTTATGCAGAGTTGGCTTTGCATCTAAGAACTGGGCTTCTGCAAAATGTAGTGAAAAGGAATCAATTAATGTTTTTATAGTTAAATTATTAGTTCAAAGAAATCTCAGTTGTTCCACAATAGCAGCGTTTCTTCTTGGTTTATGCAACCAGTGACATGTGAATAATCTCTGTGTTGCTAATGCTGATCCATCTGTTGACACTCTATTGGAACAGTAATGCACTAATGGCATTTTAGATTTGGTCAAGCATTAAGCAAGCATTTTCTTATAGTTTGGTAGTTTTCTTTAATCATATGAGAAAGTAGATGCTGGAACTGGTAGACCTGCAATATAACTGTGCTGACCTCGCAGGAGAGAAATGGCTCTGTCCAGTGTCCTGTCTTTCTTCTTGCCCTGCTTCTGTCTTGTGTGAGAAATACCAAAACAAAAAAGGTGTATTTCAGAGCTTGGTGGTGGCCTGAGCAGTGCTAGGTGTGAGCACCTGGAAGCCTAATGAAGAATTTGTCTACTGAAAGCTTACATCCCCTGCCCCCCCCCCAAGTGTTTCTGTTGATCTAATGAAGTAGTCTCCTTATAAACTCCTGAATTGCTTATATCCTGTGATCATTGTGGCTGCAAGAACATCACTTTTCATTATTACAAGAATACAACTTTTGATGTTTCAGGTGAATGGATTTGTTCATCAGCTGCTCTTAGCAAGTACTTTGCGGATGCATCCCGCAGTCATCTGTCCTGGTTTCTTTTATATTTAGGGAAGGCAAAGGAGCTGTACTGAATACTGTTAACATTGACCAAGGGTGGTCTGGGCCATCTACTTTGAGTCTCCGAGTTCTGGCCCAAGACCTTTAAACAATGGCTTTTCTATGTGGATGCCTGAGTCCAGCTCATGTTATCTGCAGCCTGTCATCCTAAGCTTGGGGTGAGGGGTAAGAAAGAGTAAGCTGGAAGAAGAAAAAGGGAAGTAGAGAGAAGGGCAGGCAAATTTCTGTCTTGAAACTTGTAGCCTGACTTAGGGATGTGGTGAGAGAAGTGGGGGCTTCCGTCTGATTTTTGGACGCCAGTCACACTGACCTTTCTGAAATGGAGGAAGGTGGTGACTAAGATCGCCTTGCTAAACCTGTAGATGTAGCCAGCCCAATGTCTTTGTGTGTTGGTAGTGGCTTTTCCTGAAGGCCTCTAGAAGCACCAAGTGTTTGGGGCATCTGGGTTGAGCACTGGAGGGAGTACTGGACCTGGAAGGGCTGAATTGTGGCCTCACCTCCTGCACGTGCTGTCTCACGGGAAGCTGAAAGAAACAATCTCCTACAGACTAAATGCTCAGCCTCACATTTGAGGACAGGGTGGACACAGAAACTAGAAAGGGATGGTTTGTGCATCTCTGGCGTCTTTGAAAACAAGTGCCGTAGGACCTCTCCTGCAGCAATTTCTGGTGGCTCCTGCCAGGGGTAGACCTATTCTCTCAGATCTCCCAGATATAATGTTATTTCACCAAATGTGAAGCTGGGGTTTTTTTGTGTTTGTTTTTGGGGGTTTTTGTTTGTTTGTTTTGGGTGTTTGACCTTTTTTTTGTGTGTGTGAAATGCCCCAAACTGTCAGCTTGGCCTCTTTTCAGAATACTTTGAATTTGGTAATTTTGGCCTTGTGGCCTTGTGATGGGCTTATTTTTTCCTGGTAAGAGTTAAAAATAAAATAAATTATTTGTACAGGTTTTATTTCTTTACCAGTTTTTGATGTATTTGAAATTACATTAAATGAGCTTCAGTAACACAGTGCTTTTATTTGTTATAAAATAATGAGCAGATTTACTCCAGGTCAGACTTTGCCTGCCTCAGGTAGTGTTACCCTAAAATGGATGAGCCCCTCTCTGAGTGCAAGAACCATACTTTAATTGTCCCTAAAGCTAGACTGCTGCTACTGGGAGGTGTTATTTGTCATGGGAATAGCCATCCTTTGGGAGCCGCCTTCAGCAAGAAGTTCAACTTTTGTTTCTACCTGAAATTTGAACCCTTGATGATAATATGGTGAATGTCCTTTTGTTTTCAAGCGTGTGTTAGTTGCAAGAAGGATGCTGGAAGTTAAGTATTTTGTGTGAGAGTGCACCCTAAGTAGAGATCAAGCAGCTAAACTGAAGTCATCAATGTTATTTTGGAATGAATGTTGGAAAACGTTATTTTCCAACATTTAGGCACTATTTATTATCTCTGTCCTAAGCCTTTCTGTCTCGTCTCTGTTTTTTACATAGTAATTCGTACTTACATTCTAGTCAACAGAGTGCTGGGATAGCGCTGTCTCCCCTCTCCCTACCGGTGCTCTGTGCAATGTGCTCAGCAATAACCAGAGAGACCCATGAATGTTTTCTTCAGAAGTTTTGGGAAGACTTGCTGTCAAGATGTGTATGCTGCAGCACCCGATAGCTTGAATGACACTGCCAGATGGACTGTATGCTCAAGTGGCTCTGACCGCTGCCTGGGTCATCGCATGTGTAAAAGCTTAGTCACCTTTTAGATGAAGTTTTTGAAATAATTTTTTTCTTTTAGTTTACCAAACCAGGCTCACTAAATTATTCTAAAATCTATGGAATATTGTTTGTTCTTAGTCCAATAGAAACAGTTATTTAAAAATGTTTGGGAAAGTACTTCTCAATATATGCTTTGGTCTTTCTGTTGACCTGAAATTGCTTATTAACTTGATGATGCACCAAGGCTGCTGTCGGACACAGATAATCTAATATGCCCTCTGCTCTGCTTAGTCAGTGTGTATGTTTCCTGTAAAATGCTACAAGAAGCACAGATATAGCTGGAGCATCTAGTCTGGACTCACGGACAAAAATAAACATGACATTATTATGTTAGACTTGCACACAGTTCTGAGTGGTGGTGTGCTTTGATAACTTTGATGTCTAATATTTTTAAGCAGACTCAAGGTTTGTAGGCTTTGCTAGTTTGGTGGCTAAGCCTTTCCCAGTCCAGTTTTTTCTCTGAGGTTCCTGGTTTGGTGTTTGCATCCTTCTCTACAGTCTGCTGTTACGGAAGGCCATGGTTGTGCTTTTCCCTGGTCGTACAAAAGTGGCAGTTAGACACGATGCCCCAGCTGCCAACTGTAAATGCCTCTTTTTTTTTTTTTTTTTTTTTTTTTGGTACAGCAAGGTCAAAATTACACAGATTTGCAATCAGCTCACTGTCTGACCATACCTTACTAAAGCACTTTTGTAGCGCTCTCACCTCCCTTCCTGCACTGAAACTCCTAAATTTAGTAACACTGAAGCCCGAGGGTTAGAATTGTGCTGTGAGTTTGCCATAACTCATTTTGTTTGCATTATGCCCATTCAAACTGTTAAACGGCCGTTCCCTTTCTTCTGCTTGAATTTTAGGGAGCCATCGGCAGCTTGCCAGCAGAATTTGACCACTGGGCTGCTCTGGGTCCATGTTGCTGCTGTTACTCCCACCACTATACCAATAGCTGTATTTATATTTGCAGTATCACCAGCTACAGGCCTTTCTATTTTAAGAATCCCTGGCATGCTGTCGCCTTTCCAGAACATGATTTGCACTCTTAGGGAAAATGAAATATGCATTCAACAGAAAGCAGCAAGCTTGCAGAAGTTTGGATGTACATCAAGTTTTCTTGAGGCGTACCTGAAGAGAAATGATGGCTGGTTATGAATTACGACTGCTAGAAGATTTCTGTCACTTACAGAAAACTAAGGAGGAGAGATTCTGGCTGATTCTGCTTAATTTTTTCCAATGCCTGTACATTGGTAAAGTACTTCTGTTTTCAATGCTGAATAGCTATTAACTCAAAGCCTTAAATGCAGCATGTTAATTATGTGGAGTTGTCACTGACAGTAGTGTTTGGTAAAGAAGATGCTCTGCCATGCTCCTCTAAGCTATAATCTTTTCCTAAACTTGCTTAAAGGTAATAAAAAGTCATCTTGGGCGCCGGTACTGTTGCAGAATAGCAGTACGCTAGAAAACCTGTGTGTGCGTGTGTGTGTGTGCGCGCGTGTGCATGTGTTAGATTTGAGCAGGAAAAATGCTGAGGACTGACTCACCAGAATGTTGTTTTGGGGAGAAGGAGAGGGGTTCAGCTGCTCATCACTCCCTTACAGTCAGATTTGATCTGTTAGTATTTTAAGAAGGCAGTTAGGGAAATTTGCTGTCTCCACATGGCATTCTGTGCTGGGCATGCTCAATGGGGAGAAGAGAACGTATGTAAGGGTTCAGTGGTTTCTTGTTGGCTCAGCTAACTGAATTTTAGTAGTTGTCAACATTATTAAAAGCTTACATGACATCTCTAATTCTATTAAAAGAGTTTGGCTGGTAGGAACATTCAACCTCTGAATCTCTTAAAAGTACACTAGGTCAACAGACAAACTTATAAGGATTAATAAAGAATGTAACAGCAAGGGCCTGTGTGTAAATGACTTAGGTGGAGACTGTGTAGCAGTACATGCACAGAGCAGTTGGAGGGCAGCAAGACTCTTGCTGCAACTATAGATGTTCTTCTGTATCTTTCCAAGGGGTGGTACAGAGCCTGGGCCACATCATTCTTGATCCCATCTGCTGTGGCTGAAACCTTTCTAACTTGGATGAATAAAATATTTTTAAGTATATGATAAGTAATTTAAGAGACAAAGACTAAACTTCAGTGTTTCTGGACCAAAAATAATTTGGGTTGGAAAGGACCCCTGAAGGTTATCTGGTCCAACCCCTTGACTCAGTGTCCAAGTTCGAAGTTGGGCAAGGCTCTAAGCAGCCTTGTCTAGTCCAGCTTTGCTTATCTCCCAAGGATCCCTAACGAAAATGTCAAACAGTGTTGATTCCAGTGTTGACCCCCGCAAGGACAGCTACTATTAACCAACCCATCCAGTGTGGGCTGACCTGCCTAACCACTGCCTGTAGAGCTGGGCAGTCTGTCCAGATTTCCTCACGTCTTGTAGTCATGTAAACAGCGATCACTGTTTTCTGGTTTTGTCCGCTGAGCCAGCCATCTCACCGTAGAAGGCAGTCAGCTTGGTGAGGCACCGTTTGCTTGGCGTGGGAGCCATCCCATGGCCTTTCCCTGATCCTGCTGTAGATACCATGGGTGTCTGACCCATTTGCCTTGCCCTCTTTCTAATAGCCCCAAACCTAAACAGCCAGTCAGGAACCAAGGCAGAGTAGAGGACCATTGATTTCTAACGTGTTTTCTTCTTGTCAGAGGGCTTAGTAATGCTTATGTTTGCAGAATGACCTTAAAGACCAGGGCTGTGGGGCTGCTGGCTTTCCTTCCAGCTGCCAGTGCTGGGCACTTCCCAATGTGTTTCACTGCCTGGGTGTTCTAGGTTTCAGAACAGTCTCAGCTGTACTGATGTGTACATTCAGGGTGGGAAGAGTTTGTTTCCTATTGAAGAAATTAATTGCTGGTAACTTTCCACATTCTTCTTCCTCAGTTTTGTCACTTAATATTTTCCAGGATCTGCTTTTTTTCTGGTAACAGTTTTGGCTGGAAAAACTATAGGCCAGTTTTCAATGCAGTTCAGTTAGGAGCAGATAATATCAAGAGGAAAAACTTATATGCATTTTCAGAACTTGTGGATGATTAAATTTTCAGTAACAGATTTTTTTTTTCTTTTAAGTGCTAACAAAATATGTCTATGTACAAAAGCTGTGTTTGAGTGCACAGAGATTAAGCCAGCTATAAATAGCATCTTCCATGACCCTGCTGGAATTTTCTTTAAGCTTGGAAACACTGAAGTGTGTGTTTTGTCAGACTTGAGTCATGAACCCTGAAGAAGAGCTAATGAGTTCTTATTTCTCATCCCTAATCTCCAACTAAAGCGTTCTTTATATGAACAGCAGATCAGTCTGAAACTGTAGCTCAGGCTTCATTTGCCTTATTTAACTTCGTTTACTTGCTTTATTCATTGTAACATTTTTTCTGCTCCAGTTGGTGTGTTTATAAAAATAATTATTTTCAACCCATATTACCAAACCCATGCCAGCTGTACAATTGTTGCTGTGGGTGACAGTTCACAAAATCTGCTTTATTTTCTGTTGTACTTAAACCCAAGCTTTTCCTCTTGGAACATCCTGCAACTCTCGCCCTCATGGAATACGTGTCTTTCTTTGTTATTCTGTCTAGTTTTCCTGGCAACTTAATGAAGAGGTATAGCTGGGACTAAATGAGCAATTCTTGGGTCAAAAGCCGTATTCTCTGCTACAGTGCTGGTGGATCTGGTTGTAGGCAATGAGTGGCAAAGCACTCATTTGCTTTTGGGGCTGAGATTTAGTTCTGGGCTGTAAAAGAGTTCCCAGGATGTGCTGCACCTGGACCAGCTGGGGTGCAATTACCATAACCATTAATTAGGTTTTGCCAACAAAACAAAACAAAAAATGATTAAAACCCCCCAGTTTGGTTGAAATTGAAGTGTTTTGTAGGATTACCTTTACATTACCTTTGACATTTTTGGTAGGAAGCAATCAGAATGCTTTTGATGTCCTTTTTTCATGCAGATTTTATTTCACCATATATTAGTATTTAAACTGTAATAGATCTTTTGGTAATTGGTTGAATCCTTGCTTCAAAAATATTTTCTTGAAATTTGTCTTCTGTTTCTGCATAGGACAGAATTATAAAAAATAAATTCCAGTGCTTGACTAGCTCGTTTGGCATGAAGTTGCAGAGCACTTAAAATTCCTCATACAACAGCTTTAATTGCTTGCTAATCTTTCCTAAAGATTGGCTGAGAATGTCAGCTTGGTTCTCCTGATGCTTATTTTCAGTGGCACAGACTGCAAATGCTTGGAGAAAATGTACTAGGACTATTTGCTGTATAATGTGGATAAAGGGGTATGGAAACCCTTGCCTGGAGGTCAAACTGTTGGCATTTTGGTTGTTGGCTATTGATCTGTATCTCTAGTCTGACAGATGTATAGCTTTTGTAGAATGAGTTAATAATTTCCTGGTGTAATGCAAAATCAACAGCCAGTTGACCTGAGCCGTTGAACACGACCCCCATGGAAGGAGATGGTGTGCGATGCTGTTCCCAATGCTGCTGCTCTGTTCCGTGGAGCCTTCCTCAGTGAATCGCTCTGTTGGACAAAGACTGCCCGATAGCCGTGCCTTCCTCTTTCCTTTCGATGTTGCGTTCAGCTTTGATGAATGTGTTAGTACTCATGTTGTTGGCTGTTCCCTTTTTTTAGAAACAAATCTTACCCGCAGTAACTCTATATCCACAGTGAGTAATGGAGAAATCATTGCTCGTTAATGATTCACTTACAGGTTCCTGCGTTGCTGTTGCTCAGTCACTTGTGTTGCTGTTGTCTGCAGAAGTATTGCTCAGATGAGCACTTAGACCTGATTTTCATAGCTTCAGTAGGGTTATTGTAATGACAGGATGGCGGGTGTCTGCCTTTTGGATACTGATCATCTGGTCCGAAGTATATCACTCCAGAACTGGTCCCAGTGATGCTCTCAGCAGGCTTGTAGAAATTCTGTGCCTTTGAACCTTGCAATGACTTAAAGACCACTTTCAACAGTTACTTTTTTGTTGGTTTGAGAAACCTATGCTTGGCTATTTGCTTAAAGACTAACTCACGATTTACCTGTCCTGCTTTGTGCACCTCTTGTACACTAAAAAGATTAAATAGTAAACTTTGCTTTTCTATTTTGAAGCTTATTTTCAGGTAAAGTTCTCGTCACAGCCTCTCCGAAGTGTTTGCTTTCTGCGTGCCTACTTGGTGATGGCTTTCTTGGGAATAGTGTGTGCTTTGCTGCTGCAGTTACAGGAATGGTGCATCTAATAAAGGAGCAAAAGGAAACTTCAAATCTTAAGTAACTCAGCTGCAGAAACAGAGTCGTGAAAGAGATGCCTGGGGTCACCGAGTCAGTCCTTTGTCTCAGTCGTGCCTGTCATATCCTCCCTAGGCTGATTGAGTTACGCAGACAAAGCTTGCCTAATAATTCAGCTTCCTATTTTGTAACAGTCGTTATTGTAAGCTGTTTCATGGTGCCATTGTTCAAATAAACTGAAAAAAAAAAATAAAGGGCTCGCACAAGAACAAGAGGATGCTTTTGCTGCTTCTGGCTTGGTTACTTCCTGTAAAAAAAAAAAAAAACAAACACTTGCCATGCGTTGCTCGGGATTATTCAGGAACAGTCAATTCAATAATAGAAATTAATAAGTTAAAAATCTCTGGAAACTTCAGGATGTTAGTTAGAAAATATGTGGCCTGACTTTTAAACGTTCAATGTCTTGTTTTTTTTGTCTTGATATCTACTTGCCTTCCAGCATGGGTGGCCAAAGCCCGGTGGCTCGGAGTCACTTGCCAGGAACATTGTGTGGGCTAACGGAAGCCCTGGGCTTGGTGGTGCTACGGTTCTCTCCCAAGAGCAGCGTGGAAACCTGCACACCCAGCCAGGGAAGCTGAGAGCACGGTCTCTGCTCGGCCAGAGGCACGAGCATGGGCGGTGGGAGGAGTAGGAAGCTGTAGCGGGTCCCAGGCCAAAGGAGGTGTGTGGTGTGAGTCTCCGTCAGGTAGAAGCATGGCAGGCAGGCTTTCTGAGAAAAAGAGGCAATTTGCAAGCTAGTTATTTTTATTGCTTTTAGGAGTTCCTGTAACTGATTTTATTCTAGGCAGAAAAATCAGAATTTTTTAGCAAAAGTAATTTTTGTGGTGGTTTCTCTTTTTTTTTTTTTTTTTTTTTTTTTCCCTCTCCTTACCAGTGGTGAACCAGGTCAGGGTTTCTGCAAGGGATGGCTTTCTTGTCATCATTCTCCCACCATCATTTCACAGCAGTGGCTTCATACCTTCTCCATTTTCTTCCTCTCGTGTTGCCCTTCTCCACTTTCTCTTCCCTCCACACTGCCCTTTCCCTCCCATCCCACCTGTTTGCCCCTGGAGCGGAGTCGGAGCTGGCAGCAGCAAGCCGGTGTGCTGGTGGGGAGCTGGGAGCTCAGCCTGCCAAAGCACCTTTGCCTTGTGGAATTTATAAGCTCTGGGATGTCACGTACCAGAGAGCTCAGATCTGCGTTTGGGTTTAAGTTTGTGCACAAAGTGGGAATGTTTCTGTTGAGATTTTTTTTTTTTTTTTTTTTTTTTTAAATTGAACTCTTGATGTCTAAAGTGAAGGAGCACAAAACCTGGTGGGTTTTGTTTTGTTTTGGTGTGGGGTTTTTTTTTTTGGTTTTTTTGTTTGTTTGTTTTTTGTGATGGATGCCCCTTCAAAAAGCCTGAGATTGCTCCTTATCATGTTGATCCACATAAATTGTTCGAGAGACCTGGGCCTAAGCTCGTATGGGAAACAGCACTGGATCAATGAAAGAAAACATTCAGCAATGTGCATTTTATACAAGCATTTAAACTTTTTTTTTTTTTTGGTTTTGTTTAGTAATAAAAGGAACAAAGCTATTATTAGTGACCATGGGCTTGGGAGTTTGCTAAAGCAGCAATAGTTACTCATCTGTTTTCATTTGCAGAAGTATTCTAACAAAGGCAGCCACAAATGCAGCGGCAGGGTTAGGAGGTGGATGGTAGGAGTGGAAGTGCAGTTTCTGGAAGCCAATGCTTACTAAGACCTTTCTGTCTAGTCTTGGTTTTGTGGCCGTCAGGAGTGTGGTTCCCAGTGAGCTCTTGCCTTGCTGGATCGAAACGTGAAAGAATGAATTCCCTGGGTAAGTTCTCAGTCCTTTTTCTTCTCTAAGCTGCAGCAGAGCTGTACAGAGCAATTGTCGCTTGTGGTGCCAGCATGGGGTTGTATCTGCATGTCAACTCCTGCAGCTGGCTTGCAGGAGTTGGGAGAGCAAGCAGTGTTGTATGATCATTTTGTTTTATTTTTCCCCCTCCCCTCCTAGCCCAGGTAGGAATAAAATTGAGAAATTATCTGACTTACAACAACAAAAAAACAAACTCACACAGGGTAGTACTTCCCTGCTTTTTTCTTTTTCTTCTACAAAACAGCCTAACAAGCATGCACGAGACCTTTGTATGTGCTTTAATGTTCAGCCAGCTGGTTCATGGTTCGCTCTGTTGCAAATGCTGTGGACTGCAGAACTGACGCTGTACGTGGTGGGGTCGACACTGCCTTGCGATTGTCCTTTCAGTGCGGTTTCCTCAGATGTAGTATGGGCAGGCGAGTTTTCGGCTGAAAATACTGTAGTCAAATACAGTCTGTACCAAAAGAGCATTAGTCCATGGGAAGTAAGAATGAAATACTCCTATTGATTCCCTTGGGTTTGGGACCGTGTCCCAGCTAAATTTGGTTATGATGCACTGAACGTATGCTTGAATTTAAGGTTGTAATTAAACACTCAGTGAAAGTTGCTGTCTAATAACCTCATCAAAATCAGCCTCTTTTTCTCCCCAATCCTGCAGCAGTTAAGAGTCTGACCTCACAATTTGAGTTTAAATCCTAAGGTTACTACTAGGATAAATACCACAAGAAATACCTTGAATAGGTAACGCAAATTTTCTGAAATTGTTGTTTGCTTAGATGTCTGTGTGCTGAAGATATGGACTTAAAACCATGGAAATGAGGAAGACCTAAATAGAAAGCAGAGATGGAGAAGGGAAACTCTTGTTTGTATATAGAGATCTGTTGGGGTGGCTGAGCCACAGCATAGAAAGTTCCAAGTATTTTTCTGGTGTCCAAAATGATACTGGCTGTGGGTTTTAGATAACAGATAAGCAAGGGAGGAATAATTGAGCTGCTTTACCGGGCTGCTTACAGAAACTTGAAGTTTAGCATGATAGTTGAATAAAAGGTCCTATCTGTATTTATGGTTGTTAATGGTCAGAAACTGCCATTTAAGAGGATAGATGAAGTAATTTGTATTAAAATTGTAAACATATTTTTTTTTCCCTGGATTTTATACAAACATTTTTTCAAAAAGCATACCTTCTCTTTTTGCTACATGAAAGAACATTTTGCTTTCAGATGCCAAAGTCTTGGGAGTAGACTGATAGAATAGGAAAAATGTTGCACTTTATGATATTTTTACACAGGACATCTAGCAATATTTTTAGGAGTGTTTCTTTTATAGTTTTAATCTTCCAGTTTTCTTTCTTTCTTTCTTTTTTATAAAGGTTTTGCAAGCACAATAAAATACGTAGGCATAAAAGTTTGAAATGACCTGGCCCTAAAGGGAACAAAGAAACCTTCACGCTCTTGAGATGAGATTCTGTACATAGAACTTCAGTTTGCTTGGTTTTCCTCCATGGCAAACAAATTTTTGAAGTTTACTTTGGCAGAAATTCATACCACCATTATGTTAAATAGGAATGGAAGGATGTTTCCAAGCAGCATGTTGTTTTATTGCTATGCAGAAATGCATTTTTAAATCTGTTTTCTGTAGGTGCTTTGGTTTTGGGTTTTTTTTTTTTCATTTCCTTGTCTTCTTCCCATGCATCTGTAGGTTCCCAACCCCACTGGAAATAGTTATATTTCTGTTTTTAATTGAAATGAGGAAAAGATATGATTTGGCCGTTTCGGCTTGAAGTTCACTATTTAGATTTTTATGTGTGTGTAATGTTAACTAATACAAAAATGCATGCGGGGTGAGTCCCACCTTGTATTTGCATATATTAGTTCCACAGAGTTTTACTGCATTCAATCTCAGTCTCAAATGACAAAATCATAAAGATGGACTTTGCTATAGAGAACTTAGCAATTTTCTGCCAATATCAATTTTTGGTTTACTGGTCTAGTTATGATGGAAAACATTATTACAGAAGAGCTCTTGTGTATGCTTCTTGGAGGGCAGTACTTGGGCAGTTGATGAAATGATGCTGCTGTTGAATAATGCAGTGAGAAAACGATACATTAGTTAGAAACCAGGTTTTTAAGCTGCTGCAGCTAAATCTAGAACATGCTGGCCAATTTCTAACAAAACTGACTTCTTCAGGTTTCCTGGAGCATGCTCTCTGTGTACCTGTTACCCCAGGAAGCAAGACTGGGGGGGTGCACCGTTTTGTTCAGGGTGGGAGAGTATCAGCACAGGAGAATGATGTTGGAAAATGGGTCTTATCCATGAGTTATCCCGGTAGTATGACCTTACAGTAATACATTGGGAGTTGCCACAGTTCAGTGAGTGGTTTGGGGATTTCTGTGGCGTGGTTTCATTCTGAGGACACTATTCTCAGCTTATTTTCCTTAAACTGTGTTGAAAGTGCCGTGGTCTTCTCCTAGAGGTGAATCAGTCCATTCCTACCAACTTCAGCCTGTTATTTGCATGTGGGCACAGAGGAAGCTTTTCACCCTCTCAAACTGTGATCTTCTGCATTCACTGAAATCGCAGTAGCCTTTTATTGCCTTTTTTATGGCAGTATATTGAGGTTTTCCTTAAATAAGGGAGGATACAACTTACCTGAAGTCATAACTGTAAGGCTGTTTTATTGCTTGTAAGACTGCTGGTGTCACAGTCCTGAGTGCCTCCCTTGCTGGCACTTGCTAATGCTTCATCTGCAGTCGTGTTCTGGGCCACTACAGTACCAAGGTCTTGGACCTGTTTGGAAACCAAAACCCGTTAGCCTGGGAACTGCATTATTCTGGCTAACTTTGCAGTGCCCAGTTTATCTGGTGCTGGTTCTGCAGAGGCATGTGGTGGCATGGGTAGTGAAATTTGATTTTTTTTTTTTTTTTTTTTTTTTTTTTTCCTTATGGCTTTTTTGCTCTTGTTTCAAGGAATTTTTGAATCCCAATCTGGAAAGATTTAATGTGCCAGCTTTTTAGTAGTACTAAACATGTGTTTGATTTTTAAAAACTCGTACATAAGTGTTCAAATACTTAAAACTTCAGTTTCAAACAACTTTGTATATGGACTTTATCATTAGAACATATTACCTAATGCATTTGATCTGCTTTTTTTTTTTTTTCAGCTGTGTATTTTGTAGATCGTCTCTGCTTTTCCCCAATTATTTTTAAAAAACAATTCTAGCAGCATGAGGTAATGTAAGCGTCTTTAGAAAGCGCTTGCTCTGCCAGACAGGAGGGTGTTTTTCAGGTTGCATACTTTGGTTTTGTGTACTTCTTAATTATTACTTTTTTCAGAATAAATTAGGCTGTATTGAAAGAGCACCGGAGGCTGAAGTTCTTTGTTCCCAGGCTGGAAAGAACATGGCCAGTGAAGGTGTTTTCATTCTGCTCCACTTTTGAACTTCAGTGGAAATTTTGGATGGCAAGTCCAGGACATTGAACAGTGGCAGGATGCTGGGGGTTTGGGTTTTTATGCTGATGTAACGGACTGAAAGGGTTCTTCTCTGCTAAACTTGCGAGTAGGTGTTGCAAGAGCCTGGCAGGTTCACCTTCATTTACATCTTGTGTTGCTTGTCGGTGCCAGGTAGGATAAAGACACATGACTGTTGGCTGCAGAGGATGGATGTTACTGGGAATTAGAGATGTGGTTTCAAGTCCTGTCTTTACTGCTCAGGCTGTGTGTCCTCAAGGAAGTCCCCTAAGAGTCTCTGCTCAAAATCCTTGTGTTGAAAGTCATTACAGGTGATGGCATCGTTGTAAGATGATGTATGGCTGTTGAACCCTTCAGCTGCTGTTCTTGTCTTTGAAAGGTGTCCCTCTTACATCTGCTCTGGATTGAATCTCTTTCTGTGCATGCCTTCTGTCTACTTTTAAGTTGTCTCTTTTTGTAGTAGGTATTTCTTTTTTGTGTTGGGGAGGACCCCTACTTTTTGGGTTAACCGTTTTGGATTGGGTGAGGAAGGGCAGGTGAGCTTCTATAGATTAGCCCATATGGCCTGGTAGTTTGAAGCATGAGAGCTCCAGCTTTCCAGGATGGCAGAAAGTGGTGGGCAAATGAAAGTGTGGCATTAAGACTCTTGAAGGTAAATTGGCTTAGTTCTCCTTGCAAAGCAAACTTCCTGGAAGGGAATGTGAGTTTTCTTCCTCTATCAAAGTCTGCTGTAAATTATATGCATGTTATAAACATCTTGACCTGAAAAGATACTTGAATTGATTGGCCAGTTTTGGCTGCCCAGTCTAGACTGCTAGAGGTACCCCTGGGTTGGTCAGGAAGCAAAGCCATTGCCTGAAAACCAGGGGAGGTCTCCTAGGAGAAGAAAGTATGGTAGGTGTGCCTTTTACTTGTTTTTCTATTTTAATTTGTTCCTCAACTGAATAAAGAAGCAAATATTTTTGTTCAAAACTGATGACCTACTTGAACATTTGATTTATGCAAAATGTCTGGATGCTGACTCTGTGGGCCAGTTAAACTGGATAACATAGTGTGGTCAACAGAAGGAAAATAGGGACCGAGGCTGATGGTTCTGATGTGAACAAATAACAGTTTCTCCTTTTCATCACCTGCTCCCACAGTTTTCTAACTCTGGCTTTCTTTCTCTGCTATTATGTCAGTTATTTGTACAGCTTGATGCAAGTTTTTGCCTATTTAAGAAATACTGACTTGGAGGAACTCTTGCATGACAAAAATGACCTTTATTTGGAGCTTATTTTCAGACCTTTTCCTTATTTTAGTGCTTGAAGTTAGTCTTATCCATTGACTTGCTCCATTTGAACATGTGGCTGCCCCAAGTTAAGGAAGCACTGGACCCCTCTGGTTTCTGCATGGTTCAGTGCAGAAATCTGGGGAATAGTGTAGCAGCCAGACACAAAAGGTGGAGTCAGTGTAGCCCCTTACTTGCAAAGTGGTGACATAGGCACTCAAGTTATTTCTAAATTAGTTAGAAGGGAGGGGTTGCATTTTTGAGGTATTATTTACTGCTTCAGTTCAACACTTCTGAACTCTGGCTCACTCAGCTGGACTAACGTGGGAGAGGATACAGGCAATGGCGTCCACGAAGGTGGGGGCGAGGAGGAAGAGGGAACTTCCAAGAAATTGCAGCATGATGACTGCTGACACTTGCTTTCTAGCCGACCCAGCATGCCAGATATGAGGAATGTTTCATTAGGGTCCAAATGGGCTGGTAGCTGTAGAAGAGCATCTTTGTTTTGGTGGGACCCGCTGCAAAGCCTGTTCAAGCTAGTACGCTCCCCTTCCAGAAGGATTGCGTTTGGCCGTGCTGATATATGTGAAGGCAACAGCTCCTGTTATGTGCAATACTACATTCCAGTGCTACTTCAGGTCCGTATGCTCTGCCCAAGAGTTTGCTTTGTCCTGCATCTGTCCTGTTGGAACCTTTGGCTGGAGGGCATCTTCTGTGGCCTGTAATTTGTTACTGGCTGCTTCGTTCCACAGTGCCCTACTTTGATTAGGCAATGAGTGTTTATCTGAAAAGAAGCGAGTTTTTCCTTCGCCAGTCCTCCAGTTGGAAACAATTTTGGGACTGGACTTCTCAGAATGAGATTGTTGGTACCAATTTAATCTTGTTCATAGCTGGTTTATATCGCTTGATGAAATGCCAGGGTTGTTCTCTCCTGGGTGTTTGTTTCTCTGCTGTATTTATAGACAGCAACACTCATCCCCAACAGCCTCCATTTTGTGAGATTAAAATGCCAAACTTTTCTTTAGCTTCCCACTATAAAGTGGGCTCTTGCTTCTGTCGTCACCTCAATTTCAGCTCCTTGTTCCTGAGCAGAGGTGCCCACACAGGAGTCCTTGTGCACAAGACGTCTTGTACTACAGACACTAGTGCTTCTCCATCCTCTCTGGTATTAACTTGTCGGATACAGCCTGAGGCCACCGCTTTTTACGCTTGTGTTGCAGTGCTGGCCACTTCTGCCATTAGGAGTGACTCATTCCCCTGGGCTCTTCTCTGTCCCATTGAGTTTAAATTCATCATAGAAATACTGATGATGGACCATATATCCTGTTATGCTTTGAAAGATCCTAATGGAGTTGTGGCAGCTCACCAGAAGGGATGAGCTGTTTCTCCTGAACTATGCTCTTAAACAATACAGACCACATCCAGCAGATACAAGTCAAGGGGAATTTTACTTGAATCAATGAGCTGTTTCCCAAAAGTGTCAATGGATCCAAGTCTGGAGCCTTAGCAGAGGCCTGAGGTACAGATGTTTCAGGTTGGTAGAGAGGAGGCTGAAGAGCTTATTTTGAAAGAAAATAAGTGGGATATGAAGAGGGATCCAGGAAAGCCAGTGAGCAATTCAGGAGTGTGATCTGGTAATAAGCTTAAATTCTGTCCCTTTAGAAGGGGAGAAAAAGCAATGCAATTTTCATGTGCTGTGAACTCAGTGCAGTGCCTTGTGACCATAGTAAAGGCTGGTAGAAGTTGCAATGTGGTTTGGGATTTGGAGTTGTTGAAATCTTTGATTCTTTGAAAATGACAAAACAGTGCTTGAACGAGAGATTAATGGGAGTGGGAGAGGTGCAGGACCAGGGAGGGCATGGTGAGAGCCCAGATACTGGCTTGGTATCACAACGCCCCTGAAGCCGTTGTGTGCACTCTGTTTATTTGGGGTGAGGCTGGCGTTTCACCCTTCGCCTCTTTACCCTTTTTATCCCTACCTCAGTGCAGTGCCAGCCAGCAGGCTGGGGAAGCAGGACACAAAGCTCCATCTAGTGTATAAAGGGAGATGTCTGGGAGCTAGCAAAACAAGAAGAAATTCTGCAGAAGATGGCTTTCCTTAGCCCAGGCATGGGGTTTCTTGTGGGTTTTGGTTTTGGGTTTTTTTTTTTGATCACTTGTGAATAGGATTGCAAATGCTTTGACTGTGCAAGTGTTGATTAAGTAACTTCAGCATCCTGACAGCTGATGCTCACTTTCTGTACCCTGGTGTGTGTACAGGTTAATACTGGCTTTAATATAGGGTACTTAAAACTGTAATGTGAATTCTAGGCAGAACTAAATACATGTCCTTTTATTAAGATTAAGATTTGTATAGCCAGGCTATAGCTCTTTGAAGAGAAGGGACACAGAAGTATAATGAAGTATAAGGTTAACACTTTCAAGGTAGAGTATCTTTTGACTCTTCCTGATGGATTTGTACAATCTTAAACTACAGTAAGTGGTAGATAATGCAATTATAAATGGACAAGACATTTTATTATCTGCTTTTAACAACAAAAGAAGAATAACAAATCTTCTTGTTTGTTCTGGAGGTTGCTAAAAATAGGTTGGTTTTTTTTTATATTTTTTTCCCCCCTCCCAGAGTATTTGGAAAACCAATTGCAGTTCCTTAATGTGGCTTTGCAGCAGCCTTTCTAAGAGGATGGGAAAAATACTTTCAGTGTATTAGACACATATTGGCAACTCAGTATCAGGCAGCTGCTCAATTTCTGAATTCAGCAAATGGTTGTATGTCAAAAACAGGCTACTATGATTTAATCCAGACTTTTTCTGTGGATAATGAGGGAAACATTTTTTGGTTTTCCTTAATCCACCTATGACGTCCCATTCTTATCCAAAAATACACTGCTTGTCCTCATACCTGTAGCACTTCGTACCTGTGGTTCAGTGCCAAAGACCACTTGGCAGAATTTGTCCCTGCCTGCAGCGGTAGCTCTTTGAAATCTGTGGGAAGTTGAGATCAAGCACCTGTGTGGGTTTTTGTTGTTGTTTTGAGGCTTTTCATAGTTTCCAGCATGTTGGGAATATTGGAGATTCTTCCTGCTAGAGGAGGACCAGGAGGAACAGAAGGTAAGTGAAGAGAAGGTAAAGTTTGCATCCAAAGTGGTAGGTGGAGGTGAGGGGGTGGTTTCTAGTGCTAACCTTTCTGAACCAAGAAGCTGAAGAAATGGGAGAGTCATTTTGCTCCTGGCAGCATGTTTGCCCAGCATTTGTTTTGCAAAAACATGCAGCTGCTAAGTCCAGACTGAGAGCTGGTATTATACGGCTTTTTAGGGACAGCGATGCTGCTGGGTTCCAGCAAGCCTGGAACTATACATCATTTCCAGGTGACTTTGCTGCAAGTTTATAAACCTGGTTGACCAATGTAGCACTGTTATAGTCGTCTGCTGTAGCCTAAAATAACAGAAGGTGTGAACTGCTGCTACACAGTAATGGGTGCTCCTGCAGGTACTTTGCCAAGGTCACAAATGCTAAATAAACCAGATTAAACAAAACCCTGTTGCAAGAATTCGTGATTAACTGTAGTCTTTGCAGGATTTATTGGTTATAAACTAAGCGCCTGCCTTTATTTTTTGCCCTAGTAACTAAGGCAGATGTGAACTTCAAGTCCAATGTAACATTTTTTGGCTCTTGCCACTGTTTACATGATTCAGGAGTTTGCAGTAGTTCCACAACAAATATAGCTTTGAACAGAAATAGCCATTCAAGTGCTACGCTTCTGGCAGTGCAGAAGAGATTAAGAGGGTCTAACAAAAAGGCTTGTAAATAGTTTTGAGTTGGCTGCTTTTTTTCAAAAATAAACCAACAGCTCTAATGTATTTTGGAAAGTAAGGAGTGGTATTCCTGCAGCAAGTTACATGGACCGCATGTCTCACTTAGTTGTCATTAAACTGTGCAAAACGTGGACCATGCTGAACAGTTTTACTTTAAAATAGCCTTTTTCTAGGACTGCAGCAGCTGTATTAATTTTTGAGATTTTATTTGGTTGCATAAAGTTGTTTCTGAGGATTTTTCTGATGTTTCCTTTTTCAGAAGAGCTTATGCTTTTTAGATGCAACACAAGAAAGATGCAGAACAAAAGGATGATTATTAAGGCTGTGTATTAACTGGGCTGTATTTCAGGTGTTAAGAAAAGACATGATAGATTAAGGAGGATCTTCTTGTCTATATTTTGACCCTTTGAAATCAGGCAGTATAAATGTTGCTTGTGTGTTTTTATTTTGAAGGAGACTTCATTCTGTGTCATGTTTTTGGTTTGGTATTTCTGTTATTTATGTGTGACCCCAAGTTTAAGTAATTACTTTCCTCTTTCCCTCTCTCTGGTGTTCATGAACAGTTTCTGGCTAGAAACAAGGTGCAGAATTTTTTTTACGGGGGCTGAGGGGGAATTTCCAGAACAGTCCCTGGAGATGCCAATTCCCCAGTATTCCAGCAGTTATACCAACACTAAATATTTCTGTGAAAGGCTGCAG
The DNA here is from genome assembly GCA_013401275.1 of Pandion haliaetus. NCBI lineage: Eukaryota > Metazoa > Chordata > Aves > Accipitriformes > Pandionidae > Pandion > Pandion haliaetus. The sequence continues at coordinate 194,739 of VYZV01004336.1, read as the reverse complement.
TTCGTATAGATGTCATGAACTTAAAATAGAATTTACAGCTGTTGGATGGTGGGCGAAGAGGTCCCCTGATCAACACTTGCACTGACCTACCGCAGCCATCCTGTGCAGCTGCAGAGCAGATGCTGAGGTGTTCTGATGTGACCCACAGCATACACCTGAAGGTTGTAAGCACACAGAAACCATACCCATCTTGGGAAATCCCGGGGAGTGGTCGGGATTTGGGATAGGTACTTGGGGGACAGAGAGACCTTATTGCTGGATGTGGCTGAACTGAGGGTGCTGCTGGATCCTGTGGTAGCATAGCAGTGCTACCTGATGGACTGCTGGGGCTTGCTTTCTCCAGTAGCCTTGGTTTGGGATTACCCCATGTCAGGGATGATGTAGGTCGCATTAAATGGCCTAAGCAAGGGAACTGAAGGCCATCTTTTCTCTAGTTTGTAGTTGAGCAATTCCTCCAGTGAACAACTGTCTTTCTCGTAGCCTCAATTAGCAAGTTTATAAACATCACTAATGCTTTCTTACATGGACAGCTGGAGCTTATCCCACCTTCCTATCTGTGCTGTGGGTACCCAAGACGGCAAGACTGGTACATCTGTCCCACAACTGCGAATTGCAATTGCAGTGTAAATATCCAAATGGCTGGTAAAGTAACTTCTTGCTTAATTAAGACTTATTTCCTCCCCCAGTCTTTCAGCCTGCACAGTAAAACAATCCTCTTTGCCCCAGCAACTCTTCCACAAATAGCCAAAAATGTAGAAGGACTATAAGCAGTGCTTAAGGACTCTCAAACTGAAGTTTGTTTAAAATGTGTGGATGCTGAGGAATTGGTTTCTGCAGTCTGGAGAGTTGCTTTGTTAAAATGAAAAGTTGCTAAAGACAGTCCCTGATCTGATCGGGTCCTGTAATGAACAGTCAGAGCTGTGGCTAGAGATTGAAGTCAGAGTTTGCATAATAGCTGTCCAAGATTATTTTAATGTTAGAGTTGTTGCAGTAACGTGTTAGGGGTTGTTTTTTCCCCTTGCACATAGTATTGACTGTAACAAGCAAGTCCTACATGCTGATAAGACAGACCCATCACGTATCGAGCACTGAATTCACTTTGCGGTTTTCATTGTGACTGTTTGGTGTTCTTAATCATTTAAAGCAAATCTTCCATAAACACTTTCCCTTTTGTTTCTTAAGATCCTGTTTGCTCAGCATACCAGAGCGAGGATGTCATCTGTGCGAGATGAGGCTTCGAGCTGCCTCGTCGTCTTTGGAAAGTGTTGAATAGCACTGTAACAGCGAAGTCAAGCAGAAAACCTCAAATGAGTGGAAGGGTTTAGGCTGGGAGTTGCTGGGTCACCGTAAGCCTCGAGGAGTATAGTGGCTTTTTGGCTGGGAGGGAATCTGAGCATGTGGATGATGGGTACAAGCTGTGAACACAACACAGTCAAGTCTTGGTTTCTGCGGGGCTGTCTCTGTGAATAAACTTGCTATCCGACTATGTAAATGATAGATAATTTCTAAACCAAAATACGACGGAAAGGTGATGTGGAGTCAGAACTGGGCACTACGTAGTTGCAAAGTATCAGAAAGCACAGTGATCATACGTCATCTTCCCTCTCGGCGACAGTGTTATCTTCTCTATTTACCCAGATAAAAGAAGGTAAATTCTGTATTACAAAATCAAGAACTACAGAGGTTGTTAGTGGAGTGTTATCTCTTTGCTTTTTCTTTTATCACCTCTTGGTTGTTTTAGCTATCTGGCTTTTTGTTTTGCAAATGTGTGTAGAGCTCTTTAGAGGGGGAAGTACCCATAGATGCGATGTCTGAAAAATGGTTCAAAAGGCTTTTGACAAGGTCAGGCTTTCAAGTGAAAGACAAACCTGCCTCATACCTTTTTTTGATGGCTTTGAAAGTTTGAGGAAGAGCACCAAACCGATATTGGGTAATGCAGTCAGCTACATTTTAAATTCCTTTAACCCTTCATGGAACATTTTTGGGAGCTTGAGGTATTTGTGTGTGTAGGTGTCGTTCACCTGCCTGCTCTTTTTCTGCCTGAGGGATTCAGCCTGTTTGGGCAGAGGTGAAACTAGGGAAACAGTGTGTACACGGTCACATCGAGTCTCCGTACTGTTCCAGATGCACGTCTAGCTCTTGTGAGATGCACCTCCAGTGGTTCCGAGGTGGAGGTTCCACCTAGGCGAACCTTGAGTATGAAGGAGTTATGTCCAAGGAAACAAATCTGTCTTGCACTCACGCTTTCCCTTCTTTTTGGCGATAAAGATCGTGAGAAAACTGTGCCGTTACAGACAGCCCTGATCCACTTCTCTGATGGCACTAATGGCCTGATCACACCCCTTTTAATTAACGAAGGGGAGAAGTGCTTTCAACGCCAACCGGAGTTTCTCCCAGGCCTGCAGTGGGTTGTCCGTCTGTGGGACAGCGAGGGTGGTACAGCCGCCTGGGTGCGGGTCTGAGGATCACGCTCAGCTCCCTGGTAGTGCCAGGCATTTATCTGTGCTTGCTGCAGACCCACGCCTTGCTCCGGGCTGTCTCCATCAGGAGTTCATGCAATACTGTCGTGCAGGTGAGGCAAGATGTAGCGAGATGCTAAGTCCGAACTTCTGGGCTGTTTTGGAGTCCTTTCGTGATATCTGAAGACCTCGTGCGTGGCTGCCTCAACCACCCGCTTCTTTTCTCCTCGGTAGGTGCTGGATTGCACAGGTCTGCAGTGCCGGCAGGCGCCGGGCACCGCTGCCCGTGTTGCTGCTCTGTGGGGATTGGAGTTGCCAGGTCCTTATCTGGAGCCACCCCTAGAGACACGGCCGGCTGGGACACCGCTTGACTTTCACCCGAGGGTGCTCAGCAAAAGCCCTTGGACAGAAGGGGTGGGGGAAAAGATGGAAGCTGTTAGAGTTCAGATGTTCATGCCCTGCTCCTTTGACAGCTCCTGTCTGTAAGTGGCGCTTTCCCGGAGCGACGGCACCGTGAGCAGATTGTGTGATTGATTTGTTGTGATGGAGGTTGTGTTCTGGGAGTTAAAAATACCATGCTTGGGAGCCGGCCACTGTCTTCTGCAGAGCCACGGAAGCTGTGGCGGACCAGCTGAGATAATGATGGTGACTTTCAGAAGGGGAAGACTTATAAAATATTCCATGTTTAAAAAAAAATTACTAACACATATAAATATATATCTGTCTCCTTCTGAAACTTCATGTCAAACACACATTTGGGCTAATGGAGGTTCAGTTTAGGCATAAAAAGACTTGGTGCAATATAGTGATTACTATTTAGAAGTCTTTGAGGGTACTCTCGGTTTGCAATTATTCATCTTCTGTTTAACAGGAACAGTAGTAAAGGATTTTAAAATGTGACCTTTGCAGCTTCTAGATTGAACCTCTTTAGTTTTACCTTGTTCCTTAATCTGGTGATGATCAAGCTTTCCAAGCTATGCTGCAAGCTGTGTCCCCAAGTAAATGGGCATTCAAGCAGATCAACTTACGGAATTTTATTAAGTCAATGCTCATGCAAAAGCCACCTCCAGAGCTTAATAATTATTTACTGAGTGCTCCTGGGTCATGAGAGAGGTTTTCATTAAGTTCAGAAAGCATTATGTTCAGCAGCTTGTGAAGGTGTGTTTTAAAGACACAAAGAAAAATGGAAAACTACTAAATGGTGTACAGCTACTTAAAAAAATTCTTAGCTGAGGATTAAATGAAGTTTTGGTTTTTTGGTTTTTGTTGTGTTTTTTTTTTTTTTTTTTTTTTTCTTGAAGACAAGTGTATCCACTGAATTAATTTGATTTGTAATTCAGCCCTTAGGTCCTGGGTAGTAATTCTGCATGATGGATGTTTGAGGGTTTTTTTTTCTTCCTTCCCCCTGCTGACCAGGTACACGCAGTGCATTTGGGTAGATAGATGGATGCCTGTTGGGTTGAGGGCTGTTACACGGGTGCAGCCTGTGTTGTAGGGTAAGCAGCGCTGCTACAGGAAAGCAGCTCTGAGATGGTGCAGGTCAAGATAAGAAAACAGTGGAGGGACAAAAAAAATGTTTACTTTGATGATGGAGCAGATGTAACACCAGGCAGCATGTCTCTTCAAACATGTAACCTTTAAACACGGAAACCTTCTTTCATATATAGGCCTGAAACGTAGTCCTTGCTTTCTTATAAAGGCTGATAAAGGTCTCCACACCATTTATGTTACTGCTGTGTCCTTGGCAAGAAAGGACATACCAGGGTGCCAACTGTTGGTTCGTTGTTTTTTTAACATTGATACTTTAATCAGAGCCAGCCAGTTGGTGTGGTGAGTGGAGCATCACTGTAACCTACAATCAATTATTAAATTTTAGGAATGAAGTACAAAGTGCTCCAGGAAAAATGCCCTAGTAGTTTTCTTGTATTTAGAATCCTTGCTTTAGCTGAAGGTAGAGGAGAAGAGATTGCATAGGGGACTTTGTTGTTGTTTGTGGGGTTTTTGGTTTGGGGGGTTGGGTTGGGTTTTTTGGGGGTTAATTTGGCTCCCTCTTTTTTTTTTTTTTTTTTTTTTTTTCTTTTGGTATCCTTCCATTTTCTGTCACCCCCCTCTGTGGCAAACAGCGATAGTGGCTGGCAGGTTAGATGCTGCTAGAAGTGTTGTTGCTTCAGCCACTTACATAGTACTGGCAACAAAAAGTTTTATGAGGCTTTACTGCTTGGTAGAGAGACTGAAAACAATCTGGACAAACAGACTTTAGTTTTGAGGAAACTAATGGTCGTTGAACAAGAGGGGTGTTGGAAGGGGAGCTGTGCAGTGATCTCTTCTGATAATGCCTTCTGGAGGTCAAGCCAAATATTCGAGTTGTAACATTGGCAACCTCTCATCTGCTTGCTTTAGAGATCAGGATAGTTTTATGCTAATGTCAGATACGTAAGTGCGGATGCCTTTCTTTTCTCTATAAATAATTATGAATGGGACAAGAGTAAGACATGAAACACAGGCATTTAAATCCCGTATTGTTTCTTACCTCTGACCTCCGAGATCTGGTGCAGCTCAGTGGATTTCTTGTGGTGCTAAATCTGCTTTTCTGGGCTGATTTTCTTTGTGGACTAACCCATTAACAAACAGTTGGCATGAACGGAGGAGAGCAGCAGCCTCCCTCTTGTGTGCCATTTCTCTGCTTAGAGAAGGGCAGTCAATCCTGCCAGAGCAAGTGGTTTTGAAAGCTCTTTTTAATGCATTTTATTTGATTTTTGTTCATCTGTGTTTGAGGAAGCTTTGGGTCTGAGGAGTTGGTCTGTGTTTTTAATTATTGTAATTTGTCTAAGAAACCTTATATTGGAGGCTTTGCTTTTTTCTTTAAAAAAAAGAAGCAATAAAATTCTAAAACAGTAATTAAAAACCAAAGCTGAGTTAAATATTTTTTCCAGGTCAAAATCTCCATGGAGGTTTCTTAACAGATACATAGCTAATGCAAAATAATGTTTGTAAACCTGACAACTCATGTAAGTAATGCATGGGAACTAGATAACTTGTTTGATCAATTTATAAGAATCTGAAAACAAAACTGACCAACAAAAGACTAGTTTGTCTTTTTGCCCAAGGAGACAGAGGTAAAATAATCAGTACACATCTGGGAGGGCAGATTAGGCTTTAAAAGATATGGTCTCTGTAATATCTTGAGTTGATGGCAACAAAATCAAACTTGGTTTTAGTCTGATCAGTTGCCTTTTATTATGCAACAGCCATCTGCATTGTAACTTATGTATGCAGTAACTAACATTTCCCAGGCATCTGTGCAAAGGATATGTAATTTAAACTTATTTGATAAAATGTTACCACTTCATGATTAATTGGATTGGCATATGACACTCGTAACTAATAATTCTCAGTCTGTATTACACTATGCTTATTAGACTGCTAATGGATAACTGGTTTAATCATATGTCAATTAAAAGGATGAGTCGGTTTCATTTATTGCAATTAAATGGTATCTATAAACCGTGTTTGCAGGAAGTATCTAAATCACATCGTGTATCAGTTGTGTGTGTGGGCTCTGTTACCGACTCTACATAATCTGGGGGTGAATCACCTCGCGTATGAGAGTTTTGAATCCACGTGTCCAGGTTCTGGGTCGTACTGTGGTGCGTGGCACTGTGCTTGAACATGGGAGGAGATCTGCCTGTGCAGCAGCACAGAAAGGTCAAGAAGCTTTAAAAATATAAATTTTCAAAACTCTCTTGATGAAGCCTTTGACATAACAAGTTTTTAATTGCTTTTTTGATTGGAAAACTGAGTTTCTGACAAACCTTCTCCTGTTTGCTCTCTGGAGGGTACACAGTGATGAAACCCAAATCATCTTCCATTCCACCTCAGAGCTTTGCGCAGAGCGTCCTGTGGTTGAGAAGAGGAGCAGACGCGGTGGGGAAGGGAAGCTGGCCAGGACGGTCCGTGTTGTGCATGGGACAGGCTTAGAGGAGGAGATACCAAAGTTTCAAACAGTTTTCCACGTTTGATCAGTGGCGAGTTTGATCAGAGGAGTGCTGGTGCAGTGAGACCACCCTGCCCGCGGGAGGAGCTTTACAGCCCCCGGGGGATAAGTAACGGGAAATCTGCGTGGCAAGAGCTGTCTTGTGTTTGTCCAGTTTCCTTTGCAGTGCTTGTGACAGCAGCATCTGGTCAGGCCGGCAGGTGTTGCGCAGCAGCTTTTATGCCAGATAAAAGCATTATTTGAACTCAAATGCGTTGACGGCAGTAGCTGCGGTCTGGCAGCATGTTGCTGCCAGCGCTGCCTGCGTTCAGGGCTCATGTGCCTCTATTCTGCCTATAATTTTAACGTGCATAAATAAGGGAACGATGCATCTGCTGAGCTCGCGGCTCTGTTGTAGCTATGCTGGTCTTTGGCTTCTCCTTTGAAATAAGGATGAACAGGACGGTCAGTAATCTCCTCTCAAGCTTTTTTCCCCCCCCCTCATCTGGCCACTAAAATCTGGTGTTCTGGATGTGAATAAGATCAGGCTTCTCTTCCCCTTGCTGATGTCCGCTCTTCTTTTGATACTTGCTTACGAAGTACGCTGCCTGACCTTGCACTACCTACCTAATTACATCTAAGCCATTTTTTTTCCAGTGAATAATTAAAATATTGAGCAGAATTGCAAAAGAAATAAAACTTGGAAGAGTCTCTGCTCTTTGGGGAAGAATTTGGCAGAACAGCATTTTCTGGCTCTATTATTTCTTTTAAAGACGCAATACTTGCAGCTTTTGTTGACAATTTTCAATCAACAGTAGACCCCTGACTCATCTGCAGGAAGCTGTAAGGAGAGTTGTTGAGTTGTTGGTGTGAGTAGGTACAGTAATCACGTGAGTGATACGAGGTTTCTAGCAGGGGCTGTTTGAAATGCTGTGGAAATAATTTCTCCTTCCTTCTCCCTCACATTCCCCAGAATTTTAGTGTATGGGAAGGTTCTTCTGAGATGGTTTTCAGCATGCTTGGCTTTAGTAGGCAGAGAAACAGTTCAAAACGAAAGATGGTGGGAGGAACTGCTGTGTTACCAATTTTGCAGAATTAGGTATCTGTAAAAAATGCCAGTAGCACAGAAATGAGAATCCTGCTTAGTGTGATACAAAATAAGCTTTTCCTCAACATGAGGAGAATGAGTCCTTCCTTAAAAGCAGCATTTGAGTGCCTTTTTTTGCTCATCTATTACAGTGGTCTCCGAAGTGGGGTATGCAATATCATTGGTGGGCAGAAAGAAAATATCAGCACTTCAGTAATACATGTATGTACTTCATAAATAAATAAATATACATGTATTGGGGGAGCACGCTCAAATATTTTTTCCTGGTAGCAGTGCATGATCAAAAAAATTGGGAGACCACTGACCTCTAACTGTCCTAGTCATGGAAATAAAGCATCTCCTCAGTTTAGAAATGTGCAAGTGGTTCAGATGTGCAGCCAGGAAACATGCTGCTGGGTTTAGATGTGAGAATGCTTCGCCCTTAATTGAAAGGGTGGTGTTTTTTACAAGTATCACAGTCAATGACTTGTCTTGAGCAGCTAATTAGTACGATTATTCCACAGCTGCATTAGTTTCACCACAAAGGTTTTCTCTTGTTTTATCAAAAGGATCAGTGTCTCTGTGAATGTTTCAACCTGACAGGTCTTAAATAGCAAGATGGTCCCCTGCCTCCCTGCCCCCAAAACGTGTGCTCTGCAAAAGCAGAGTTTGATCTCTTGGGGGAGTAAGTGTGGGTTCTCCTTTTTTGTTTCTACTCTGAACTGTTTTCAACATCAGTCCTAAACAAAGCTGGAAAACTTCCAGCATTGCTGACTCCAGTTGTCCAAGCACAAGTAGCTCTTGGTGCCTCAGCCTCCAGGCAAGACCTGGAAGGGATGCTTGCTTCTGCACTCCTTTGCAAGCTCTCCAGCCAGCATCCTGCAGGTAGCACCAAAACACCGAAGCCAGAGGTGGGATTTTCAAGAGCAGTCTTCTCCTAGAGCAGGAGGGTTACTGCTGGCTTCCCCAGGCACGGCCCTGCATCATTCTAGCCTAAGAGCCCTTTCCTTCCATGGGCTGACAGCAATCAGCTGCAGCAGTCAGAATCAGAAACCAAATACCTTGAATTATATGCACTGTAGCTCTTTCTTACATGGAATCATGTATTCTTACCTGCTTCCAACATCCTTCCCTTGAAGGATATGCAGCTTGGTATTTGCATACCCTGAACGCTCCGCCTTATGTTACAGAAATACTTTATAAATGGATTTTAGTTCTAAGGGCTAACAAAATGATGGATTGCTTCAGAAGGTGTCCCTGCAGGCCATGGCAAAGTCCCATGGTTTGTCCCATGCTGTTTGGTAGGAAGCCATGCTTGCCAGTGGCTTGGAAAAGGCTCTTTAGGTGGTGAAGCAGTGCAGTGTGCTAGCTTGGGCCAGCCTGATACGCTTTATAAAGTGTGACTGAAATAAAGCCATTATTGTTGTTTATTTTGCCTGTTCTTGTATCTCATTGTGGTCGGAAGATGCTGGTAGACCTCAACTGGGATTTGGGTTGGGTTTTTTTGGGTCTGGTTTCTAGCTGTAAAGAGTGTCGCCACCAGCAAATCCAACCCTGAGGTAGTATTTTGCAGAAAATAACTGACCTTTGCTATGTTTTGCTTTCCTGGGAGAGGTAGATTTATTTTATCTATTTATTTTTGCACTAGATCATTAGACCTGGAGTATTAGCTGTACCTATCATTGGACTTGATATAGTCCTTTATTACTTTTTTAAAAAGGAATATGAGTGGCTGCTGTTACCTGTTAAAGCATTTGTTCTTCTCGTGGATGGTTGCTGTAAAAACTGAAACAGCAAATAGCTCTTTACAGCTGGATATTGGCACTTGGAAATGGTTAGCTGCAACCAAGTTAAGGCAGCCTAATGTGACTACTAAGTACCTGAAGTAGGTCGGCTCCGAATTCCCTCTCGCGTGGTGCAGCATATCCTCACCATCCTGCCCCATGTTCTGGTGTAATTCTGCAAGCTCCGACCGCTGGAGCTGCGATCCCGCTTGTGGAAGCTGAGCTGTCTTTCTCTGGTCTTCCCACAGCAATTCCGAGCATCCTGGCGCTTCCAAGCCTCCCTTAAGCTCCTCCAGCATGACCTCACGAATCCTGCTACGCCAGCAGCTCATGCGTGAGCAGATGCAGGAGCAGGAGCGTCGGGAGCAGCAGCAGAAGCAGCAAGCAGCCCAGTTCATGCAGCAGCGCGTACCCGTCAGCCAGACACCTGCCATCAACGTCAGTGTCCCCACCAGCCTGCCCCCCGCCACCCAGGTACCCATGGAGGTCCTCAAGGTACGCCGGTCTCTCTGCCTTTCTGTTTAGGAGCTCTTGCTCATCTAAGTGTACTTTATTTAATAGGGATGTGGTTATAGGGGTTTTCGGCAACGAAATTTTGCAAATAAGCTGTGCTCTGGCTTGATTTGCAGCTTATTTTGGCGTCCTGGTAGTGAAAAATGGAAAAACTTTTTTGAAAATTTTGTGTGACTTCAGTTTTCTTTAAACTTTGAGGTCTCGGGAGGTAGTTTTTATTACAAAACTAATGTTTCCATCATCTTCCATTTGGAAAATACTTCTCCATCTTTCTAGTACTTAATTATTTCCAAACAGAAGAAATTATTAATAGATATTCAAATCAATATTTTGGTTTTTTAAAGAAAACAATGACATATTTTTGTAAAATGGAGTCAAAACTCATTACAAAAGAGCTCCTCAGAAAGCCTTAATCTGAAATAAGGGTGAGTTTCCAGCCTCTTGCAATGAGCCTTTGTAATCCTTTTTTTGCTTAAATGACTTGTTTGCTATTAGTAGCTTTGGATTCCTTGCCCTACTGGAAACTGTAGGAGCTTGTTAGTATCCCTCTGTCAAAGGGGATGTAGCTTGCTAATTACTTGGGGGAAAAACGTGAACAGTTACAAGAAAAGAGATAATTTCATGCACTGGTTAAGTCCAAGTAGAGTAAAGCAATGTGAAATGTGTAAGTAAAAGAATGTAAAATGGTTTAGAGAAATTTGCTGCCTTATTTCATGAAAATGAAATTGTCATTAGTTTTGAAGAGTTATCCATTTGCTCTGCATTATTACTAAATCTTTTTATTACAGTCTGATGTTTAGTAACTGCTTGTAGTCAGTAAGCATATTCTTACCAGATAAGTTAATTGAGCTTGGTTACAATCCGCTTGTAGTTTGCTCATCGCTGTTATATATCAATGATACGTATTCAAAGATTTAGTTTTAAAATAGACTTGTAGGCTCAGGACTCTGAGGCAGTCTGTGTGACGGAAATGTAGGGTGCTTTTATTTACTGAATCTGCATTATGGTAGTGTGTTGACTGTGCCAAAACGAATACTTAATGGGGAGTCTGGAGTCGAGTACTCAAGTATGGTCTACGATCTAGGAGCAAAAAGGCGACAGTTCAATTTTGCATGACACACGCGCGCGCGCACACGCGCACACACACACACACATACACACAGTAAGGAGTCCGAAATTGACTGGGAAGAGCTATTTTGTCTACAGTTCATGCATTACACACAATGTTTGTGTATAACAATTTGTTAAACTTGTTTCCAGGTTATGACACCGTAGTTATAATTCAGGTCCAGAAGATGTGTAGATGCTATGAAGTAGTTTTTTGTTTGTAATGCATTTAGTTAAGTAAGCATATGTTACATTTTTACACTGTTTCACCCTATCAACCTAATATATTATGATGTGAATTTTAGGGGTTTTTTTTAACCCTCTCTGAAATCTTGTAGGAAAGTGTTTATTTTCTGATCATATTTTACTGTTAAGGAACAAGTGTAATGTCTTGAAGAAGCATTAGCGGTTGTCTATATTGTTCATTTTGCAATTGCCTCTTTATATGAGAGAGGAGGGGAGGCAGCCCTTTTATTTCTGAGGGACAAACTACAGAAAATGCTGTAGCCGAAAGGTGATGCTCGGTTCTTACCAATGGGGTTACTAGAAACTGGCTTGTCATAGGATTTGTATGCAAATCTGTAACCTGCTAGAGCATTCCTAGGGAACCTCACGCGAAGGATTTGAACCTGAATCCTCATCCTTCACAACTGCAGAAGAAGTATCTGTCCCTTGTTTTGTCCTGATGGAGGAGGATCTCCTGGAAAGAGGGAGGAGACCTCCCCTGCACTCGTCTTTGGCCCAAGTGGCAGTGTACATGACCCTGTAGAGCAAAAAATAAAGAGAATTTATCCTTAAGTGGCTTGTAAATTAGAAGTAATAACTGGCAACAACTACCTTTTGGTGACAGAGTTGCACGTTGAAGGTGATGGTTCTGGAAACGTGAGCTACCTGCTGGAGCAAAATGATGCCTGTCTTCTCATCACCTGCATTTACATAAGTAACAGTCAAAATTAGCAAAAACCAAGTCCTTTTGGTCTCTGCCGTGAGAGAAGAGAGACTGCTTTGCATAGTTTTGCAGCTTGTGTTTTTGGTGGGGGAAAGCAGCTGAAGATTCATTCTTTTATCCTTACTGATAAAAGTGGGCCAGTTCTGTACCAAAAAAGATAGTATAAAATACCAGTCTTGAAGTCATGATCTTGCTGAAAATTTACCACTGATGCTTCAGCAAGAGTAGGATTTGGCTGAAAGGTGCATATAATTTTGGTTTGGTTTGGTTTGGTTTTTGTTTTTTTTTCTTTAAAACAGGTTATTTGGCTCAAAAGATGAGATTAACAATACATCAGGATCTTCCTGGTGCCATACGCTGACAGCCAGCTCTGCCTGCAGTAACAGTGTACGGGTGACATCATTTCCCTGCAGCTGCTTTTTACACTTCAGTTGTTTTTTAGCTGTAGACAAATTTTCCATATGAGCTGTACAGAAGTGTTAATTAGATAAATAGGGAACTAAGTTGGTAACTTTATTATCCAGATGGTCTGGATTTAGTGACCTTAAAGAATGAGGTAGACAAAAAGGGGTTTTTTACACTTTCAGAAATGTTAATCTGCAAGGCAACTTTCTTTAAAAGAGATCTTTTTGAACATTACTTTACAAACAAGTAAGACCAAGTGCAGTAGCTGTTTTTGTTGTTGTTTTTGTTTGTTTGTTTTGGAACTCAGCACCAGAAAACACCACTCCAAACCTGTTGCATTTGTCAATGTTTTGTGGTGTTAATTACATTGTGTGACTTGCCCTTTCTCCCATATCTCCCAATGTGAGAGGGAGAATAATATTTCTATGTCTGAGGATGGTAGTTTGGAATGACTACCTTTAAAAGAAGCCAAAGGGGTTAATGAGCTTGGGTTTTATGTTTGTTTTCAAGATGTTCATTTAGAAAGAATACAGAAAGAAAGAGAAGTACATATGAATCTATGTCACACTGCATAGGAATCTCCAAATTACATAATGTGGTATGCTCAAGGCCATATGAATAAATAGGATTTCATTTTCTTGAGTAATGACTTCTTATTGCATCACTTCTCTGCCAAGTAATGTAGCTTGGCAAGGTAGGAAATGACCTGTTGGAATTCAAGTTTTGTGTTGCTTTGCAGCCTAATTAAGAGGTGGACTAGGAGTAGGTCTAACGCATTTGAAACAGTATCTCTTTGAATCTAACAACAAAAGGAAGATTTGTTTCGGCTTTCAGTTATCCTCTGCAGAGCTGATGTTAGCTTCACAGGCCTACAGGCTGCTTTATCTTTAAGCGCCTTTTCATCCATCTCCTGTTGGTAATTGATGACCAACGCTACAGAGATGTCACAAGAGTTTCTTTGCTTATGCTGCAATTCAGCTTCTTGCTCTGCCTTGGGAATAGGAGCATATAACCTAAGATGTTGACCGTTGGAGCAGTTAGAAGCCCTATCAATGTTGGATCAGGATCAGTTCCTGAGATACAAAGTAAGTTTATATTTTTATTTAAAAGAGTTCACTACTTCACAAAGAGTTCGTCTCAAGATGTCTTCAGTGGGTTGTTTTATGGAGTAGCTTCTTCCATATGGGTCTATTTTAGTTGGGGGTACTTAATTGGTATTAAGAAGCTGTTCTTTTTGTTGTTGTTGATTGCAATTATTCTCTTGTCTGGTAAGAGTCCTTAGCTGTTGGAGCAGAAGCACTGCTGCATATCTCAACTTTAGTATTCCAGAGCTGATTACTGGGAACTGGTTGCTGCATTTCTGTAAGCAGGGTTAGCTAGGACCTGAGGAGGTTGTGCATCATCTCCCTGCCTGTAGTCACTGAGACCTACCTGATCATAGGTTAGTCCTTTTGCTCCTCAGTCATCCATTTGCAAAATATTACTGCTATTAATCCCATACCTTGTGGAGTTAAATTTGTTAAAGGTGGTGAAATCCTTGACTATTATTAATCAAGAGAATATGCTCTTGGTTTGTGGTGAAGCTGGTCTGTTAATCAGCTTCCCCATAGCTGTCTCGGACTTCATCTGTTACTGTCTTCCTGCTTGATATTGCGGAATTAGCTTTTGTCCTGTAGTCCTAGCAGCTGTCTGTTGACAGTTATTTAGGGAGCATCTCCTATTGATGTGATTGAGTTGCTGGGTTCTGCTTTTTGTGTCTTCTGTGCCTCCCACCCTTTGCCGGCTCCCAGCCTCCTTTCCTACCAAGCAACTTGCAGGGTTCTTGTAGAGTGATCTCTTGCCTCCTGGGTTACTGGCAGCAGCAGGGCAACTCCCTGCCTCTCTGACGGGCAGTGGTACCCTAGCCTCGTCTATAGGGTAGTTTTCAGTCTTCTACATCAGTCCAGACAGCTGATTTTGCTACTTTTTTGTTCAGCAGGCAGAAACACTGGCTTGTACGACCAGAGTTTTATGTAATGTCCCTCTGGCATCTTCACCAAAGCTGCACTGTAGCAGTATGGATTTGGGGTTCACTACCCTTTACATGCTTTTAAGAAACACAGAAGGAAAAGGGTTTTCCTTCATCTAAAACATCTAAAAGATCCAGAGGAAAAAAACAAGGAATCATTCTAAAGGCTGAAAGTACCAGCCATCATGCCTTATTTTCCCAAGCAAGGCATGCAAGATCCTCTACTTGTTTTTTGGGTTAGTCTTTGAGAAGTTCTGCTGATAGAAGTAGTCAGACCTGAGATTTTGATTAAGGCTTGCCTTTTTGAAGATTGCTCTCTTGTATTTTTGTTTTGGTTTTTTTTTCTTTTAATAAGTGTTCTTGTCTTAAAGTAGTCTTATTTACAGAATTTGCACTGGTCCAGAAAGTAAACTTATTGCAGAAATTCAGAGAAGTGTGCCGGGGAACAGTGGGGACTTGCCTGTCTGCTCATTGAGAGACATTACAAAAATTGAATTGTAGCTATGCTGTGCGGTTTGTATTGTTTTGCCTGATTTCTGGATGTTGTTTACTGTTCAGAACAAGCATAACACAATCCCCTAAGTACTTTGGACCTGCCTGCCCAAAACACCAATGTGGCATTGCAGAAAGTGCAACTGGCATTGCAGGCTTAAGTCCTCCATGGGAGGAAATGCACTGGAGCATCCTCAGGAGCCAGGACAGGAGGCTCAGGGCCAGCATGAGCCCACAGAATGCAAATCAATTCCTTTGAAAACATTACCAGTTCTTGCAGAACTGAAAACATTATTGGTGGGCAGCTAACATCCAGCCCTTTGCATGTCTCACTAAGCAGACAGAAGGTGGAAAACTGAGGGTGAACACTTCTTCCCTCTGTCCCTCCATGTTATTTGTTTGGCGTTCCTCAGTTGGCGTATGGATGTGACACTTGTGTTGTCATGTTTTTAATGTGATGCACCAGGCCACGGCATAAGGGTTGATGATGGAAGCCTAAACTGCATGTGTTGTGAAATGGTGTGGTCCCTGTCCCAGTCTGTCCCTGGTGCTGCAAGCTAATGCTTCCTAGGATGAGGTTGGTTTACCTGCCCTTTCTCCTGAGTGTTGTCTCGCCAAATGAATAGCATGAGAAACCTGCCAGGCTTCTGATGTCTCTCTTCTTCCCTCTTTGCCTGCCATTGGGGATTTAAGAATGTAACTTACATTTGGCGCAGGTGCTGAGATGGGAGAGCCATGTGAGATGCCGCTGCAAAGTATGGCCTCGAGGGCTGGGGTGGCAATCCATAGTGGGTGTCTGCTGCATGGACAGGCATGTTCCTGCAGCGGTGCAGATGTCATTTGGGTGCTGCACAAACACTTTGCCAGTAGCGAGATATAAAGAGGTCACCTGACCAGCGGATGATATAACAGGTCCCTTTCAGGATGTTAACATCCCCTTTATCCTTGTTTCTGGAGAGTGAGCAAACAGTTCTCTTGCTCCAGTGGATCTGGACAAGGTGGGTCCGGCTTTGTTGATCTGCAGCTTGAGATCTCTCCTCTCTGTGCTCCCACATAGCACCTGCTCTCGCTAATGGGGCAGTTCACCCCAAAATGTGACATGTATATAAAAACATATGTATGGAAATGCAGGCTACAAAAACATTTTTAATATTTATCATTAACAGATTGCTAATAGTGTATTTGCATACAATAATGTTTATAATATGCTGGACATTTAAAAATTCTCTGCCGCTAAGGACCCCACTTAGGATTCCCCCTGCCGCACTGCCTAGGTTGGTGTCTTCGTGGTAGATGTTAACTGTTCTTTTGGTGCTAGAAATAGAGCTCTTTACTGCTACGTCTTCTCACTGTGGCTTTTCTTCTTCCATCTGGGGTCCTAAACAATCTGAAACCTCTTTGTTTCAAAGCCTCGAACCAGATACTGTTTACTGGATTTCCACTCTTGCTTTATTATTCCAAGAGCTTTTGCCCATCTCATAGCAGTATTGTGGGCTGATCACTACTGATACCAGAGTGGGTCCATTTCTCTCTTCCTTAATGCTGTCCCATTGCTGCAGTGCATGCTCATCTTTCCCCTTACAGCAACTTTTTCCGAGTCGATGGGAGTGCAGCGCTGCAGCCGTGCTGCTTGGAAGGGTGCAGGCGACCAGGCTGGCCTCTTGCCTTCACCCTCGTGTCATTGCTCATTCAGATTTTAAATGTGCCACCACGATAAGCTCTTTGCATCAGATACCCTGTATTTCTTCATTTTTGAAATGCCAAGCATGCCTTCTGAGTGATGTTAATGACTATGGACATATATCAGAAAAATACCTCCTCCTAGTCCTTTTCCAGTGTGCTTATTACTGAGGGTGACCTGTGGTGGTAATGCAGTCCTGCCTGGCAGGGGAGGCTGTGCAGTTAG
Source organism: Pandion haliaetus (assembly GCA_013401275.1). Taxonomy (NCBI): domain Eukaryota; kingdom Metazoa; phylum Chordata; class Aves; order Accipitriformes; family Pandionidae; genus Pandion; species Pandion haliaetus. The sequence continues at coordinate 178,056 of VYZV01004336.1, read as the reverse complement.
CAGTAGTGTTCTTGGTGTAATAATTACCATAAAACTTCATTGTATAGGGGACTTATCTCATGGTTCTGAAGAACAGGAACAATGGGATGTCAAGATAAACGTGTGGTAGCATCTGCTACAGCAAATGCGTGTTTGTGGACACACTTATCTGATTAAAAGTTAATTTAATCTAACCTGACAATGGTAGATAGTAGTGTGTGCCGGTATGTTATGTAAGCATGGCGTGTATTTGCAATTGAGAACCTAGACAAGTGATTTGCCAGGCCAAGTCTTGGTGAACTGCAGATAGAACATTTAAACCAAGGTTACTTACGCTCAGTGACTCTGGTATACGTAACTTAAGCCTACAGCAAATTCTTCCTAAAGAAAAACTTGCATTTAACTACAGAACCACTAAAGCCTGCCTTGCCTCCTAAGGCTTCGCGTAAGTAAAAGTATCTCTCAGGCCTTAAATCTTTTGCTTGCTTAGTGGGTTGAAAGCTGTTCCAAAACAAGCACTGGTGCTAGATGTCTGTGCTTAGTAATAGAGGTAAAATGTAAACTCTTGCTTAACACCTAGGTTATTAGACATTAAAAATGCATGGAATTCAAGGGGGCAACGTGCTTTGGTGTACAAATATCTGACTGCTTGACTGCTAGTGCAAAACACTGCTATCACCCTTCGTCCCAAATGTCCTTTTCCTATGGATGCAAATATGTGTGTTGCCTAGCTCGAGAGAAGTGCTGTTGCTGATGAAGATGTCTGCTCTGATGTTTGCATCTCGTCTCTTCAGCTGTGGTCACTGTGACGTAAAACACAGCTCCCAAAGCGGAGGGACAAACTGTGCTGCTACAGAATTATGCTGCTGGAAGGGGCTGGGGTATTTCATGGGCAAATGATACTATGAGTAGGGTCCACAGGTAACTGAGCAGAGTGGGAAGGTAGCTGAGAAACTGCTCCTTATCATAGAGCTGTCGCCCTGCAAGTTCACAGTAGTTACCTGGTAGTTTGAATGACGTTTTTGACACAGGGCAAATAAGGATATATTTGCACAAAATGATACAGGCATCTGGAGGTCCAAGCTCTGATCGCCTTTTAGAAGGTTCTTTGTGGTATATACCCTAGTTGGTGGTCTTCAGGCTTTGCTGTCTTCCTGCTGACACGGTAACATCCACAAAGTTAAGGAGAGCTTGCTAAGTTTGTTCTGTTACAGCTTCAAAGCGCTTTTTTTTATGGTCTACCCATACTATCTGATGTCTGAGCTACCAGACCTTGTGAAAATAGTGGTTCACCACGTGTCAGTGGCTGTTTCGGAGCTGCAGAAGATGAGTTAATCTTCCCAAAGATTTGTAGGTGCCCATAGTTGTGGGTATTAAAAGCATTGACAAGGCTCTGCAGCCCACCAGCTAGCAAATTTTAACAGCTTGTATTAAGTCCGCTTTCAGTCAATGTTAATTTTAGAAAAACGACTTACTCTACTTTCCTGGTTAAGACAAGGACGTATGAAGAGGGTCTGTGCTGATTGTTGCAGCTGTGCTTGTTGCTTCCACAGCTTAATTCGGCAGAAAATAGAGCCCGGAGCCACACGCGGTGCTGGAGAGAGGGGGATTTGTGTGGAGGTCTAGGGAGGCCTCTGCTGACACCTTTGATAGACGTTAAATTTTAAATGTGAAAATTTAGATCTGCTTAAAGTAATCTTTTGGTATTATGTGTACTCAAAAATATTTCAATTCTTCAGCTAGTTTGGCAGCATTATTCTCCGAGACGCTGAACCTGTGTAGTGAATGAATTCAAAGTGACAAGCTGGAGACATTCCTGCCATTCAAGAGAGGCTTAAGGAATTTCTTATTGGCTAAATTACAAATATGTAGCATTTTGCCCAGCACTGCATGGCAATTTCAACCTGCCTGACCGTGACAAGATTAGCACTTTTCCTCCCCCTCCCCAGCAGTAATTTTTTTTTTTTTTTTTTTTAAATTAGATTATGAAGTACCAGGCAGAGATGCAAAAGCTTGAAAGAGTAAAAACCAGCCTTACCTTGAATGATTCTGTCTGTCATTGGATTGGTTCCTTAATTAGCCCCATGTCCTTTAACCTCTTGAGAAATAAGTAAGGGATAAATTTGGGGATAAAGACAAAGACGCCCGAAGATTTACCACACACCGCTAGGTAATTCATCAAGGAATGTTGGTAATTAGCCCTGCCTCTTTCCTTTCTGGCTCATTTAATAAAACTGGTTGATTTAAAATAATGCCTGCTGGTTCATTATCAACTACTTTAAGAGCCAAGTTATGAACTTGAAACAAAACCCAGTATTGTGTTGTCTGTAAAGGACCTGGCAAGTGTGTTTGTTTTGTTTTGTTTTGTTTTGTTTTTCTTTAAAGAAATTATTCAGTCCCATCATCAGTCTCCCCAACTTAATAGTTCAATGTTACTTTGTGTTTGGATTACCATTTGGCTTTTTGGATGTATTTATTTCTAGTGTCTACTACTGAGAGGCAGAGAGGAGGGAAAAAAAAATCCAAGATCATGAAGAGGTACATGTCAGGTTGTGTTAAGAAAGCATGGCCTGATGGAATTCAGCTGAATACGGACTTTACAATAGTAGTAGTCGTCCAGTTGAGGAAATGGGTAACTGCTTTAACCCTTTATCTCTCGGGAAGAAGTGCCAGCTTCATGTCTTGTTCTTTGAGCAAAATGTTCAATTTTAGTAATGTGTTTTTTCAGTGCTTGTAGTGGAAATTGTCCCTGAATTGAGGACAAAACTCAACTCATCTGGTTTGTATTAACTTAGGAAAATATTCATGCAGCATTCTTTCTTTTTCTTTATTGATAGGAATTGCGTTACTCAGAAATTAAATGAGAGGATCAGGCTAGAACTGGATCAGTACACTGCTGCCTTTGCACTTTCCTGGGAGAGTATCTCTGGCAGCATCCAGTTTAAATTTGTTACATCAACAGTTGCTGGCCAGCAGATCAGGTTAGGTCTGTCTGTCTGTTTGAATTAATTATTTAAGTTACTATTACTGTAAATCTTCCTTTAATAATTAATGTCAGACTTGGATTGCAACACTTCTGAAATTGTTGTGGGCTAGAGGAAAAGCAGGCTGTGCTGTTAGCCTTCCACTTGTGGTAGGCTTGCCAGATCTTGAATCCATTAGAAGACTTTTTCTGAACCTCTTCTAACTCATCAGTAGCATTTGGGGCAGAATTGGATACAGTGTTTCAGCGCAAATAAGAAAAAACATCCTCCTCCCTCCTCTTCCATACATCCTCTTTGCATCCCCTGAAGCAGTGCTTATTCTCGGCGAGCTTGTGTTTGTTACTTGCCACTGTGACCCAGCAAAACTGCGTGTCTGCTTTTATATGCGTCACAGATTGGTAAATGGAAAAAAAGAAAATAAAGTGATGGCCTCTGTGGAAATACTACTCTGCCGATCTTTACTTCTCAGCAATTCTTTTGTTATGAACTACAAGAATACCCTGCTGCCTTTAAACAGTTGCAGAGAGAGTGCTGGGGTATTGGGGTAACAGCTCAACCCTGCAGATTGTCACTAGAAGTACTTCCACTGGATGCCAGTTACTCACTTGTTTATCATTTTGAGACTTCTTAATAAACTTCTATAGTTTAAATTGACTTCGAACTAGGTGTTCTTTCCAGTTTGTAATGATGTGAAGAAAATCAAGCATCTTTTTAAAAAAAAAAGAAAAAAAGCCAACAACAAATAACTCTATTTATAATGCCAGTGTTTTTGCCAAGTTAGAATGTGCACACCAAATTAATAGTTTGAGTTTCCCACATCATAGTCTTATATTTTTAACATACTGGAACAATACTTTGTTACAGACCTCTGACTTAGTGTTTTTGACTTGCTGAATATCAGTAGTTGAAGTTCCAGGTAGGTCTTTGAAAATTCTTGGGTAACTTACACAGTTCAAGCAGATTTTTTTTTTTTTTTCCTTTTGAACTTGATCAAGAGCAGCATGCATTTCAACATCAATATTGCAGTAATTAAACTAGTACATGAAATGCTTGGAATCACTGAGAACACACTCAGGTATGTCATTCATTGTGTTGCACTTTTACAGTCTCTCAGCAGATGGCATTACAGTTTCCAAGAGTGTGTGTATTTCTTGGGAAAGCTCTCAGCTGCTGGGGAAGTCATTTTTCTAGACTATTCCTTTCACTGATGAAGGCTAATATTCAGGTGTTAAAAACTGTTTTGACAGTTATTCTAATCATGTTGTTTGCTTGTGTTATTGTATTTTATTTTCACCAACTAATGTCCCAGAGGTACCTTTAAGCCATTAACCAGTAAATGCTGTATGTAAGTTATTACATGCGAAACCCAATTATTGCTAGAAAGTCTGTGAAAGGCAGGCTGCCTCTTTTAAATAAATCTGCTAGTGGTGTCCAGTAGAAGTAATAAACTTGTTCAGCAGGTAAGACTAGAGTGCTAAGAAAAGCTTAAGCAATAAAACTGGAGTGTGTTTTCCATTGAATATTCCCAATCCTCAAAGCTATGTAAGACACAACTGTATTGTATTAAATTATACCCCCCCTTCCTGCTGTGTGCTACAAATCCTGATTTTTGTAGACAATGTGAGCTAGTGAAAGAAAAATAATTTGAGGAAGTGTGTGACTGCTTTTTGGAAAAAAAGTAGTAAATATTAGTGTGTTTCTAAATTAATGTGGCTTACAGAACCCAGAAGCCATTAGCTGTTTTCAGGCAACCCACCTACTTGAAGCCCTGGCTTCTGACAACAGCATTTTTGTTACTGACTTGGCTGGAATCTGTGTCGTATCTCCAAATGAACACATTGACATTAGCAGGAACGTGTCTTGTGTGTTCAAAGAAACCAATGTTTCAAAGAGCTGTTTTTCTGTCTTGGGGCAAGATACTCCTTATATCTGTCTATCTATCCATCCTCTCCTTTTGAACATGGAGAGTGGCAGATCTGCTTGCCAGAAAGCATCACAGGCCATGAGTGCTACAGATGCTGAATGCACAGCAGTGTTGGGAGCTGTTGCTGGAGCTGAGCTTGGCATCTCAGCAGTAGTCAGGCACCTAAACATCTTTAAAAGGTCTGAGGGTTCAATGCTGCAAGCTCCAGAAAATCCTGAGAGTGAGTTTCAGAGTATTTTTCCCTCCCTATCTAACACTGACATTTCTTTTTCTTTCCTAGTTACAATCAAAGGCCTTGCCAGTAGACTGTTAATTAAAATATGCTGGTAGTGGTATTGAACCAGAGTTATTCTGACCTGGAATCAAAAATAATTTATGAATCTGAGAGGAAGTTTGTATGTCAAGGGAGGTGAATCAAAGCTTGTATTTCAGGCTTCCTTCCTAAAAATCACCAGGAAATTCCTGGTTGAAACCATCAAAATTCAGTTTATGGACTTAATAGCTGGCTATGAATTAAAACTTTCTGTTCTTTTCAGAGGAAAATATAAATAGGCAAGTAATAGAAATTCTCTGTTTTAAAAAAATACTCCCTTCTCGGAAAGGAGCCCATTTCAAGACTGAGGTGTAGAAAACAGCCTGTCTGCCTATCCGAGGTCTTGATAAAGGTCCTGTGAAAGACCTATAGGTAGCACAGTAAACCTTGTCTTTAGGAAGACTTCTACTAGCTGCGTAAGGCCATGACTTCTCTCTGCTTTTGTTTTTTCTTTAGGCATGTGGGGTTTTTGTTTCTTCTGGGTTTTGGGAGTCCTGTCTAGAGGATGTGATATTCTCAGGAAAGACTAACTCTGCTTTAGCCGTATCAGTGATCCAGAGAGCTGCTGCCCTTAACCATCATCACTGTCCCCATACAGCTGTACCAATAAGCCTCCTCTTGGCAAAACAGGTTGTTTTTGCTGGGGGGAATTGCTGCTTTTAGTGCTGCTACAGCCTCATGCAAAGTAGGGCTGTTCTGTTGAAGCAATGTTAGCATTTCAGGAACTGCTTTAAAGTTAATTCCTGCCTTGTTAAACAGTACTTTAAAGTTCATTCTTGTCTTGTTAAACAGAAAATTCTGAGAAGTGAGATTTCTGATTAAAAAAATATAGCAGTCATCTATATTATCATAACCTAATAATTGAAAAGTTGTCCTTTGAGCAGTCTAATACTATTTTACTATAGTATTAATTTGACTATTTTACAGTTCTGCTTCCTGACTCCCACCAAAACTATAGTCTTCTGAAATACCATGATAGCCTGGGTCTCAAAGAAACAATTTGTTCAGGGAAGGAGTAGAATGACCTTGAATGAGTCAGCACTTGTGTGTAGCAATCGTAAGCTTTCTGTCCTCTTTGCTTTCTAAAAGGAAATGAATTCTGGACCACAAGCACCATTCATTGCGTGGCCGTTAATGGGCTCCATTCACATGAAAGTTCATATAGTCCTTAAGGGTTCAGCCCTGTATGGTTTGCTGTGTGAAAGAAGAAATAGTATTTAATCACGCTACTGTGGCTTTTCAAAAGAGTTTATCTTTTTCTAATGTACGTTGGCTTTTTGAAGGAAGAAAAGGGGTGCCTTCTGCTCTAGAGTGCTGCTTATTCAGTAAGTGGCTGCTCTATGTGAAATGCTGCTTCCTCTGTGGGTCACAGTTCAGAATTGCGTTCTGCCTTTCCTTGCGGTGTTTAATGTAAGTAATGAGGAAAAAGCTTTCAGCCAGGCCTTCTGCCTATTTGCAGGGCTTATCTTTAGAAAACTGCTCTCTCTGAACTTGCACCTTCCCCAAGAAAATGTATTAATTCCATTTATCTGCTTTGGTTAAAGGCGGTAGGCTGTGAGGGCTGAGTTCATGATGGCTCTGCATGATCTGAGCACACAGTGTCTAGATGCTCCGCTTGCAATACGGAGTGAGGAATCTGCTGACTGCTACTGGACCCAGGGAGTAATGACAGATAACTATTAGAGGAACACAGTTAATCCAACTGTGCATTTTCTTCTCTAGTAGCTGCAATTCCAAATAACATGCCTAAATAGCTATTACTACCAGCTGTATATAAGCAATAGGCCACCAGATGGGGTAAGGCAGAAGCAGCTTTGGCTGTCACTGAATCAAGTCCTTACTTGTGCCCATTTTTATTTTTTGGGTACGTTTCCATGATGCATTGTCTGTGGCAGCAAAGGTGGCTGATGATGCCCCTTGCAGCCTTGGTAGTTGCTGCCCCCGTGGTTACACCAATACATGCATTTGTGGGGCCACACTAAAAATTATGTGGGACTGCTGAGGCAGTTTGAGATTTAAAAAAAGGCCTGGTTTTGGGAAGAGTAGTGAGCTGATGTGGTATGGCAAGAACAAGCAGCTGGACATGAGCACCGACACCATCTCAGGCTAGCTCTGCCATTAGTGTGGAGCAGCAATGTGCCTTACAAGTAAATTCCCAGTTGTCCCCACTTATTACATGTTAACTTATTTTTGCCTCGTGCTGTTGATGAGTACTAATTAGATTCTTGTCAGAGGAAATTAAACGAGAAGACCTCATGTTCTGCAGCCACTACTGGGAGTTCAGTCTGTGAGAGCAGACTACAGCCAGTCTGACATCAACAGCTTGAAATGCATATAATGTTCTGAACCATTCCCCTGTGGGGTCCCACGTCTTGCACCATGCTGCTTGAGGGTGCACAGCTAGTGTGGTGTGCTCAGGACTGGCTGCAACTCTATCTGCCATTGTCAAAATCCAACTGTTTGCTATTGTGGATGTACTGGCATCTCCTCTGGCTCCTAGCAGATGTTAAAAAAACCCCAAACTTTTACTTTTCCTCTTTTTAAACTTTATTTCATTTAAAATAAACTACGTTCAGGGTGACTTATTTGCCTTTCTGAAGCATTAAGATCTCTAAAAATATTTATTCCATTGTGTGAAGTAGCGATATGCTAAAATGGGTTGATGCTTGAAGTTTAAAAAGGGTAAGGAAGGTGGAGAAGATTGAGTTAGGATCTAGTTAATTCACATCACATTCATCTAACTCTAGTATCTGGTTGCCTTGAATTGGGTTATGTTCCCATACTATTTCTTGGGTAGCTAAAACTTTGTGTATGTTATCAATCAGTGATGAGAGGTATGTTGTAAAATACATGTCATGTTTGTATTTTTTCAGTGTTAAAAGGAAATGCATGATCTTTTTACATGAATAAATATGGCTTTAGTGGAAGATACTATGCCTGTTTCCCCTTGTTAACATAGTTCTACTCTTGTAATAGCATTTGAAGGGTTACATTAGTGTGGGTCAAGTGCGGTTTAAAATAGGATTCTTCTGAGACCAAGCCTGGAGGCCCTGAATTTCTTTCTCAAAAGATGTTTTGATCTTCTGACAAAAGTATTACTTCTGAATATCTTGGTGATTCGTATTTGCCACTAACCTTTGGAGAACTGGAATGATAACACACATTCTTCTTTGTGCTTTGTGAATGTGCCTCTCCTGGTGAATTGTTGGCTTGTGCTTTTTTGAAGTTCAGATGAAACCATTGAAAAGAGATTTCTGTAAGCTGTTTGGGAAGGTGGAATTTTTCTGGTGTCATGTAATAAAATGTGATTCCAGTCCTGCAGAAAGAGCGCTAACCCCAACCTTCGTAGGATTCCACACAGTAGAGTATCAAGAGCTTGCAGTCCCTTGCAGCCTGTAGGTCTTATATGTGCTTACATGCTGAAAATGCTGCTGTGCCAGGGTGTGTGTCTGTGCTGGAAGAGCATCGCAGCAGAAGTTTGGACTATCTCTTTATATAACCTATTTTTCAGAGTCTTTAAGTTTTTGTGATAAAGAACATGCTTATGCAGTAACTGTTGAGGTAACGATCCTGACTGCAGTTTTTTGTTACAACTGCAATATAAACAGGGCTACTGACAGCTAACTCATTTTTTGTCAAAAGTTTTCACTGGTTCAGGTGATGGTCCTGCAAGCGCTCCATCCTCTGGCCTGATGAAGGGTCACTTATATGGACAGGAGCTTCTTATTTCACAGTTGTAACTAATTATTTGCCTACCATATGTGAAATAACATGAGGAGAAGGGTTTTCAACAGCTCATCTCTAGAAGACATGGAGGGGCAGGTGTGGGGAAGGTTACAAAAATGGCCGAGTGGCTGGATGTTGTTTTTGTAAGTATAAAATAGATCATGATGCTATGTCTCTATGTATGTAAGGTCCAAGATCCTAAAAGGGTTGAAATGTTGGCGTCCTTGTTTAATAAATGAGCCGATGCTAGTCTTGTTTTTTCTGGGAGCCAGACGATAGCAACGGTCTGAGTGTTGTGGGAGTAAGATCATGGGGTGTAGAGGTGAGGTCATGCAACATAATGGCTATTTGCCTTAAATACATATTTGTGTTACAGAAGTATTATGGCAACATTCCTTTAGCTAAGAAATAACTAAAACACTTAAGTTTCATTGTGGTTTCTGGGTTTAAAATTAGAGTGGAATAAACATACTTAATTTCTTACTGTTGTTACCTTTAATCTCTGGTGGCTACTGTGATGTCTGCTGTAGCACCTACTTGGTGAGTGAGATGTCAGGAAATAAAAGATGTAATGTTGCTTAATGGAAGTGTTGGACATTTAGCAGTCTACTCCCTAGGAAGAGCCACCACCATTCAAAAGTAACCCTGGTAGCTTTGGCTTCCAATTTTGATGCTCTATGGCATCAATTTGTCCCCCTGGGTTAATTCCCCTCCAGAGCGGTGGCTTGCCACCCTGTACAAGGAGTGTACCCACCTTTTGTGTCTTGCCAAAGTCCCCCCAAAAACCCCAATTCTGGTATTTGGCAGAATGCTTCGGATCATAGCCAGTTGAGTTTGCATGAAGGTGACTTGGATTATCTTACATTAGCGAACATGATGATCAAGCACTCTGAGGTACTGAAACTGTTTTATTAGAACTCAGTAGGTTTTAATACAGTCATAAATAACATCACAGCTCGTTGAGCAGAAAGATAAAAATCAAGGAGTTCAGTGGTAAGCCAGCTTGCATTTCCTTCACTTAAAAGAAGTCAGCAATTTATTATTATTTTAGGCTGTGTCTAATGATCATGTTAGTAGTGTGAATAAAATGGATGTATCTGGACTGCTTTATTCTTCTGCTTATTCATGCCTTCCATATTAGGGCTGACATGAGACATCATTGGCTGTAGGCAAAGTGGTATAGAGCCCAGCTAAGTCTTTCTAATTCTTTATTAACTGTGACATGTAGAAGCTCAGGGTATGTTAACAGCATAAAACTGTTTTGAATTAACAAAATCTTCATTCTCTTGCTAACTTCTTTTTGTGGCACTATGTATTTGTTGTAAAGCGGATAGCCTCAAAACAGGTGTCCCGTGTGCTGTAGCCAGTGTGTTGCCAAGTGGTTTGTTAAAATAAATGGTCTTTTCGAAATTATTTTCAC
>VYZV01004336.1:128340-159159 GCA_013401275.1 Pandion haliaetus | reverse complement strand
TTTTTTTACCTTCTTTTTTATTCTGGTATATGTTTCCTGTTATTTTAATCATTAGTCATTTAGTTCTGGATTACACTGTGTAAAACACATTGGCCAAGCCAGTAGGCTTCCCTGCCCTGTGCCTGTCCAAGAGTGAACTCTGCTGTATGCCTCTACAAAAGGGATTTGGTCCATGCGTACCCACTGGGAGTGGGGGTGCATTGCTCTGTTGCCACGTAGCACTTGCAAGTTCTTGCCATCATTAGCAAGTTATTAGTAAATTAAGTCTGAGGGATTCGCAGCAAGACTTGACAGGAGGAGCAAGTAGCAGAAGTATTGTTTCAGTTGCTTGTGTTGGCTTCGTACAGAGGAACTATTTGAGCCATATGCTTTGTGCTTAAGCATGCAGCTGTGCTTTGTGTTTAAATTCCTGAGCCCCCAATCCCCTTAATGGGAAACATTCTTAGTTTTTCAAATTGAAGGAAGCATTTGGGTCTACTCAGGAGTCCTGTCACTGATGTATAATATAATACAAGGATTTTGAAGAATGTAGTCTGAAGTACATCTAAAATTCCCACTGATACAGTGTGTACGCTTAAAGCTGGTGAAAGCCATTGATTAAATATTTGCTTGATTGATGCTAGACCCAAGGACTGGGAAACACCTGCTTTATGTATATGGGTTATTACTATTGTTTCTGTGATATGGAAGAAAATAGGCAACTTCTCAGGAACTGGTTTTCCCCTACTCAGATACTTGAACTGGATGTATGCACTGGAATTAGCAATCATGTTGAGATTAGTGAAGGTACGAGAAAGCCTTTCCCCTGCTTGAGATAATACTGTTCTCCAGGATACTCCAAAGAGCAAGAGACAAGTACTGAGTAATCAGTGTGGCTCCATCCAGAACTTTTCCAGCTCAGCTCAGCCTTGTAGGGCCCAAGCTGGGTTACATCTGGGTGTAGTCAAGCTGATTTCTTTACTCTTTTCTCAGTGCTTCAGCTCAAGAAAAAACATACTAGCTCAGTGTCAGCATGGCAAGAATAGATGGAGCTTGAATTGCTGACCTGGGAGACTCGTAGTGCAGGAGTACCTGGTGCGATGCTAGTGCGTGGAGCCAGCTGATGGAGATTAGTGGAGATGCTGCTGAGCTGGCATTGGAGGCTGTTCTGGCATGAAACCAGTTCTGGGCCTCTACTTCTAAGGCAGTGTTATTCTGCTACCCATGTCAGCAGTACCTTGATGCCCATGCAAATTGAAAATGCACTTGAATACAAATTGACAGTACAGCCTTCTTCCAGGTGTTTCTGGGCTGAATCCAGGCTGTAGGCTGCCTTTTGGCCATCCTCGATCTGTAGTTCCTTGTAGCCAAATTCTTCTGTTACTATGGTGTGATAAGCTTAGCTGTTTTTGTCACCTTGTCTTAAATAATTTCCAGAGTTCTGCAGATGATACTTCCATTACCTCTTTCCATTACTTCTTGCTGGCCAATACCAAAATGTCCAAAAAATGATGTTCTACTCAGTTTAGTAATGTTACAGCAAAGCTTAGGTTGAGATTCCTGGAGATGGTTGGAGATCCAGATGATTCAGTTTCAAGTTGTTCCATTTTTATTGCATGTCCCCTTTCAGACGCATTTCTTAGGGAGTGTATCCAAACCCATAAATGGTTGTCTTCTTACACTTTGTCATGAATTTGGAAGAACAACAAGAACTATTATTCACACCAAAGGCAAGAAGGGGGTGAGGACCAAAATTAGATCTTAATTAAATCAAAGCTTTTATTCATGGTTTCAAATTTGGGGTAGTGGAATTTTGGTTTAGGGTTTGTTTTGCAGCTCTTTGCTTGTGAGATATTTTGTCAAAAGGAAGACTGCTTTATGGCTTATCTGCAGGCTGACCATGACCGGTACATCTTGGGACGTTTGCCCAAGTAGGCACATTTGGGCTCTCTTTGATGTAGAGACTGCAGAAAAGGATGCTCTAGGCTAAAGACAGAGGTAGTCTCAATAAAAAAGCACTGAGTTCATAAAGGTAGTGCCCACCAGATTTCAATGACGGAGCTCATAAGGCAGCTTCAGAGGGTGGTAAGTGACACAATGAAGAATCAAACTGAAGTTTCTCAGATGCCTTATGTGTAGCCTGTTGAGCCTCACATTTGGCCGGAGCAAGGGTAGTTGAAACTGTCCAAGAAGGAACATGTGTGAAGCTGTTTCTGTCCTGCAGGAGCTCCTGACCTTGTTGCACTGACATGCAGGGTGGGAATAGTTATGTCGCATTCTGCTCCATTCAGACAGTAATTGTATGTTCTTGTATTCAAATGTGAAAGTGGGTTTGGCCAGCTGTGGATTGATTAAAAAGAAATGTTCATTCCCTGAATCTCTTCTTTGCATCATTTTGGTGCAATTTAATGCCAGAAAAGACAGTTCTCTTGTGTTCTTCAGTTCACTATGGGACTTGTGTGTGAAGGTGACGTGTCCTTGGAGAACTGCGCCTATCTAGTGCGTAATGACTATGGTTCTTCTGGTCTCTGCTGATGATGATTTGAAGCCCAGACACCTGACAGTAGACGAATTTCCTCAGAGTCACTTGATGCCCATGTGTAGCAAGAGTTGACTGTACATGAAAATGTGGTCTACTGGAAAACTGTTCAGAATACTTCCAGAAGGATATACCTTTTTCTGTGAGCCAGAGTGACTGTGTGGTGCGTCAGGAATTAAATTGACTAGATTATGATTTGCCTTTGCAGTTATGCTGTACACAAATATGCAGTAGTGTTTGTCTAGCTGTTACATTCACTGTAAGGGTGGGCAGAGCAAGAAAGATTCCCTGACCAGCCCCCCAAAACAAAGGAAAAAAAAGAAAAAAGCAGACAGTAGCTTCTGAACTGCAGCTGAAATCTGTTGCCCTGTACCAAAGAGGATGCACTTCTCAGCAAGATTAAAATTCTCAGAGAACAGTTACACTTCTGTATTAAGTAGAAATCTGTAACTTAAAAGTTTGAGAGAGAATGCAGCTCCTTTAAGGGTCACAACTTTTTTTTCTCTTGCCTTCCCTGGCATACTGAAGGCAGCACAGCCCATTTAAAAAAAAGAGTAGCAAAATAATGTTAACTATTCTAATGTAGTATAATACAACAAAATCTTGGGGAAAGTATGTTCTTGTGGAATAAGTATGTGTTTTGCCAACAAAAATCCTATGTCATTGTGTGTTTCAAAACTTGACATGTAGTGGAGTCAGTTCAGTGTATTAGTATACATGAATAAATATTATAATATTTGATGGTGCACACTTGAGATTTGGACCTTGGAATTTTGCAGGTCTCTCTCCTGGGAGCATGGGGGGTGGGTAGGAGATGGGTGCAGAGAGGAGAGGCTTTGCTCCATCCCATTGCCACAGGAAAAGGAATGTGCAAATTGTGTCAGACAAGTAGGGCTTGTTTTGTAAAATAATGTATTCAAAGATAAGTGTTATGAAAATAACTCGTTTACTGATAACTTTATCTACTCAGAAGATGAAAATTTAAGTGAAAAATAGACTTATCTGGGTAGCGTAACTCTTACCACTGGTGATAGGAAAATTGATAACGCAGTTTGGGACTGACAAAGCAAGCGTTGTACTTATCACAGCAGACTTCTGTATTGTGTTGTCTGGCAACTTAGTGCAACAAATCAGATTAAACTCTCTAGAAATGCTATCTTAAGTGTGCTTCCCTGTGCAGCAGAGACTTTGGAAAATAATGCAAGCTGAGCAGCTTTTGATGCCTGTGCTTGAGTACGAGCTTTTGTCAAGGAGTTGGACAGAAAGAAAAAGTAAGTTCTGGAAGGTGTAGGGACTGTGCACAGTACTGTGACTCTGTACAAGTGCAGGTAAGTGCATTTGAGGCATGTTTTAGCCCATCGTCAACCATTGCTGAACTGGAAAACGTCTTCCAACTGTAGATTGAGGCAGAATTAATGGGCTCTGGAGCACCAGGGAGGCTGAGGATGTGGTAGAGCTTTTTCAAATCCTTTGTGTTCAGCTGCAGGTCCTGGGTGGACTGGCGGCTGTGTGGGGCAGGGCGGTGGACTGCTGTACCTAGAAGCTGAAGATAGGACTGCGTAGTCCCGTGGGTTTATCGAGCGCACCCTACTGCCAGGGGATGTGCGTTAGGCTCGTAGGGCATTTGTTCAGTTATTTCTTACTCTGTACTTAAAAACTTTTAACCTTACAGCTAAAGAAAAATACCATTGTCTATTAGTATGACTGGAATGAAAGATGAATAGCGAATTAGCCCTGAGCGAACTGTCAGTCTGATTTTGATAGCCCATCACTTAAAAGGTCCTTTTATGTTTATGAAAAAGCATGATGTCAAAGCCAGGGAAAAAAAAATACCAATACTTAGGGCTAAACTTGCATAGCTTCCAAGAAAAGCCCCTGTGTGAACTGTTTGTTTCTCTACATGCGTGGCTAATTAGCGTAGGATACTATAAGTCTGAGCAGCAGCATTCAAGTTTCTTCTGCTGTTTTGGGGTAGCTTGTTTATGGTGCTTCCATATGTGAATCGCTCAAACTGGAGTAGCGTAGCGCAAAGGATATCGCAGTCGCTTCTGTCGCAACTTCTTAGTAGTATGCTGGAAATGCTTGAGTATAATCATTATCAGGTGAGTTGTTATTGCAGACTTATTTTAAAACCTGTTGCTAAGAAGCCTTACAGTATACAGGAAATCCTTTTCCTCTGGTGTCTAGTATGCTTTATTTAATTTCTTCCACGAAGATAAGTGGGGGACATACATGGTCACTTGTAACAGCAAAAGTCACTTTTAGTGGAACTGTTCTAAAACAAAAAAACTTCTCAGAGTATTATTATGTTTTGATTTGTTTTCTACCTTCTGATAAAAACATTAATGATCAAAGAAAGGTGACAGAGTTTCCAGGATATAGTGCAAATTTTGCATGGAAAAAAATTGCTTTTCTTCTCTTGCTTATTTAGGGTGTGAGAGAATAGTTCAGTATGAGGTTTTCATATTTTTGTATATAAAAAAATTCTAAGTACTGAAAAGCTTATCTTAAATACAAAAATAGCTGTTGCTGAGGATAGTGATTGATCTGAACTGAAACACTTCTTTTCTTGCATCTTATTTGCATAATGTGTTTGTAAACAGGCTGTCTTATTTGTATATGATTTAGGCCATATATCTGGGATATAAATAATTTATAGACAAAAAATGGTGTATTCCCTTTTTTTTAACCAATGAGTTATTTCAAAAAAAAAAAAACAAAACAAAACACCAAAACCCAACAAACCTTTGATCTCTCTGTTACTTGACATCTGATAAAGGATAGCAGTCCATACTATTTGGTTTTAATTGGTAGCTACTAACAAGTAAAATGAGTCCTGCAGTGCAACTTGTTTCTCCATATTTTAGTGAAAACTAAATGTCACGTAGCTGAAGGTCTGAACAGAGAACCGTCTGTTCTGGAGTATCTTTATAAACTGGAAAACCTGAGCGTTGGCTTTAAGTGAAAAATCTCATATTATAGAAAAATAAGTGGAACTTCTTGGCTTGCCCTGAATAAGTCGGTTATTGAAACACGAGCTCATAAACTGATTTCTTGCCACCAAATGTGAATTAGTGAAGTGCTGCTGACTTCCTTGGGGTTGCACAGGTTTGTACTTTTAAGTCAAATGCTTAGCTGGTATATATGTCACAAATGTGTAGCTCAAATCAATAGCACCTTTAATGAAGTTGAAAAACAATAAAGCACTTTTTAAATTGTGTCACACAGGTGCAGACTCACCTTGAGAATCCAACCAAGTACCATATTCAGCAAGCCCAGCGGCAGCAGGTAAAGCAGTACCTCTCTACCACTCTAGCAAATAAACATGCCAACCAAGCCCTGAGCTTGCCATGTCCAAACCAGCCCGGTGATCATGTCATGCCGCCTGGAACTGGAAGCAGCGCGCCCAACAGTCCAATGGCTATGCTTACCCTTAACTCCAACTGTGAAAAAGAGGTAATATGCTCTCCCTGTGCATATTTTTCAGTAAAATGGAATTGCAATCTGCTTGCTTTCCCTTTTTAAACCGTATTTGATCATTGTTAAGATGTTAAATTTATCTTCTTTTCTGAACTGTTCACTTTGAAAATGCAGCTACTACCTCTGTGTCTGCCTGATCAATATGTATTTGCATAGAACATTTTGGCAAAAAACCTGTGTTCGTCTAACTTCCTCTTTTTTGGACTATTTCAGCTAGTTATTAATTTTTTTTTTTTTCCTCCCCCTTGCTTGATGCACACAGTGAATAATTGACTTTTGGAGTATACAAAGCAGTTTTGTAAGCTGTAGCTTTCTGGAATAATGTTATTTATGGCTCATTCAGTGTAGAAAGAGCAATGAGCATAGCAAGAATAACTGAAAAACACAAAGCTTTTTGAGCTATTTGAGATATTTTTACAGAAAAATTTGAGCAAGTCTCTTGGTTAGCTAGAAGGCCAGATTATCCCAGCTAATATACCCTAAAATGTTACTGTTTGCTGTTTCATGATGAGCTCAGTGCTGCAAATATAAGACTTCACTAGCCTATGCCTAGAAGTCCTTTGGAACCTTGTCTTAATCTTTGCTGGCAAAAACCTAATTGGATGTGACGTGTGCTCACGTGCCAAAGGAAGATGATTTGGAAGTTATTAACAAGCGTAAGAATCACGTCAATAATTTTGTAACTTGACAAATAGAAGACAATTGCAGAGTTCCTCGTGTCCTCTCATCGTCCCCCCTCAAGCCTTTGTGCCAGATTTTTAATACAGATGCACTCTGTGAGGAAAACATTACGCAACTTTGAGAAACAGTTATTACAGAACACGTTTTGCAGATGCAAGAGAAATTACTTGTGCTCCATAGCTTCAAAAGAAAAGAAAATCAAATAGTTCCACCCTATCATCCCAGTTGTACCCAAATCTTTTTTTTCCTCAAGATATTTACAGCTTCACTTTGCTGTGTCATCAGGCACATGTGTGCATGACACTGTTTCAATCGTGCTTTTTTTGGGACTGAGACTGTGCCATGAACTCAGATCCATGCTTTGCTTTTTTCTTTTTTTTTTTCTTTTTTTTTTTTTCCCCCCCCTTCTTTTTTTCCTTTTTATTTCTGCAGGGATTTTATAAATTTGAAGAGCAAAGCAGGGTTGAGAGTGAGTGCCCGGCTCTGAATACACACTCACGAGCATCATGCATGCAGGTACTGGATGACACAGGAGTTGGAGCACAGGTCCCCTTTCTAATGAGCATGTTTCTTTGAAGTTGTGTTGAAGAATAAACTTGCCCCATAGTGTCTTTAAGAAGCTGAATATAAGATATATTTAAGGAACAAAACAATAGTGTTTATTAGCATTGATGTGAAAAGTGCATTAAGACATCCAAAGAAGGCTCGTGCTTTTCTAGCACTGTAATGCTATAGCAGGAGAATGTATCAACCATGCTTTAAGGTCTCACTTCAGGAAATCTTTTCTAATGCAGTCTTCTCAAGACTGCATGTATGTATTCTTGTCCTGATAGTTTCTAAGACCACATTTCTGTGCAGATCACAGTTGCATTTAAACAAATGATAGGAGAAGGCTTTAATCCGTCCATGGTAATTTGTCCTCAGTAGTCATCCTTTTTTATTTTTTTTTTTATTTTACTGTATTTTATGTTTTCAGCTAAGGGTTTTTTACTTCTAGTAACAAGACTTTGGATATGGGCTGAACCTGTTAGTTCCTTTCTTGCCCTCACTTGCAGTCAGTGTAATTAGTTCTGATCACACTTTCTGGAGCTGATATAAAAATCCCATATACCACTATTTCTACCATCAGCGTTATGCATTGATTTTGTAGATGACTCTCATTTAAGCTCCTTTTTTTATAGTGAGCAAAAAGGAAATAGTCAATCCGGCAGGATAGTTTGGAGCACCTGCGCAGGTTTCTCCTGACCATGCAGGAGGTTACAAAGGCACTTTCCAGCCCAGCCCCAGAAAGAAGATAGCTTGCACCAGCTAAAAATCATCCTCGAGACGCTCTTGGGTGGTGCTTCCTGGGAGGGTGTGCGAGGGACATGAATCCAATGGATTTTGTTGTCCGGGGTGGGAAGCCTGTCACCCAGCAGCAAGCCTTTGTTCCCTCTCCTTCCCCTGCGGGTGTCAGGGGCTTGGGCATTACTGTGTGTACGCAGCTTTTGACCCCACAACTAGAGGAAAGAGGTGGAGGCTTAGGCAGGGAGTGCTGCACGGGGGAGAGGGTTTCACATTGTTGGTGTGGCTTGTTCTATGGGGAGCTATCTCCTCCGCTGTTCCTGGGAGGAACAGTGTGTTCATGGGCAGGTAGTGCAGGGTAACTGCTGGTGGGAGGAGTGGGTTAGACCATGAAGCCCCAGCTCTGTCAGGACCTGAATGTCCTGCCTGAATAGTGGGAGTCATGGCTGAGGGATTGGATTTGGTGCGTGGCAAAACTGCACAGGCACCTCTGCTTGGGCCCGTGCTGCAGAGGGCCGCTGTGTGGCTGAAGTGCTTTGCCAGGCCTCTGTATCCTAGTGGTTTTGATAACTGCTTTGTTTTTCTTTGTCCACCTTTTCTGCTGCAGATGGATGATGTGATCGATGACATAATTAGTCTGGAGTCAAGTTACAATGAAGAAATACTTGGCTTGATGGACCCAGCCCTGCAAATGGCAAATACGGTACAGTGGTCCTTTCCTTCTGGTTTCCCTGTTAAGTCTAATTCTCTTTCCTCGAGAGAATGCAAAACTGTAGCATGACTTTTTTTCCAAGCAATTAAGGAGTTACTGTGTTGTCCCATGGAGTGTAATTAGTTTTTCTTTGAAGAGCTTAAGGTGTACAGTTGCAACGAAAAACATGAGTTTAAAAACACTGGAGTCAGGTCGAGACAATACAAAGGACAATTTTGCTTTTCTGATTTCAAAGACAAGTTAGTCCGTGAGAGGATTGTAACAGAGTGATCTGGGCTAACCAGAGTGAGCTCATACCCATTGATATTAAAGATCACCATGGACATTATACTTGGCTTCGGAAAGCCTAGAAGGAACCTCTGGCACCCCAGGTTCCTGTATCTTACCATGTTCAAGTAAGAAATCGTACACCATGCTTAAGTGTTAGCATCCCTATCCAGAGACGCTCTATTTTAACTGTTAGCTCTAACATCATAGCTTTAGCTTAGCCTGATTTAAAATGGAGAGAAGTCCCAGTTAGATGACAGCAAAGATGTTACAAAATTTAGGGGGAGAAAATAAAAAATACTTAAAAAAACAACCTTCAAAACAAATGAAAGGGGAAGGAATAAGGAAGCTTAAAAACTGAATGGGAGAAGGGGACGTAGGAAGCCTGTGACAAAAGACAAGAACAGAGAGGTGCAAAAGTTGGTGAGTGAGTGAAGGTGCAGGTTACCTCCGAGTTGCTGATTCTGTTTGCTGGTTCACATTGCTGCGAGCATTAATATAATCGTACTTCTGGCATAATCTTATTTTGATCTTTTGTGGAGGGTAGCTCCAGTGAATTTTTTGCCTTAGGCTTAAGTGCTGTTAGATCTGGCTGAGTAGTTGTCTGCCAGGGCTGGCGTCTGTTTCTTTTTTTATCTACTGCCAAAATTTACAGCTTACCACATAGCATCAATTTTGTAGCATAGGTTTACATTTGCTGACAGTACTCGTCTGATGTCGTGTTAATCTAGTCCGACGCTCCCACAGATTCCCACAGCCCTCTTGGAGACGTGGTGCATGCCGCAGGAAACGGCCCACCACCATCCCTTGCTAAATAGTGCCCTTTGAGTAGACGGAGAAATAACTGCAGAGTCCTATTGGAAAGAATAAATTTTCCTTTAATCTAAGATGACTTCAAAAGTGCATCTGTCCTGGAATTTGAGAGGAAAACTTAAAAACCTGTGAAAAAGATATTTTCAAGATTTTTTTTTTTTTTTTTTTTTTTTTTTTTTTTTTTTCTTTCCCCTCCTTCTTTTTTTAATTAAGGGATCTGGTTCTTCTGGAGTCTTTTCTGTGAAGTTCCTTTGGATTGGGACCCATTAAATTAGAGGGGACTTGGATGTCTTTGTACTTTTCTTACTCTCTTATTTCACAGGTACCCCAGCAGTGGGTCTTTGTTTCAAGGCAAGGACATAACGGTACTCTGCACTCTTTTGGTGCAAGGAGTCAGTGTAGTCAATATTTAGGGTAGTCTGCATCCCTTCTGCTGTCTGCATGATAACAAGCCTTGTAAAGACTGCCTGATCCACATTTGCTGTGAAATTTCAGAAATTGCCCACTGTATGTGGTGAATTCTGTAATGTAAGGATATGAAATTGTAGAATGAAGACTTCTTTACTAATACATTTAAATTGCTGGAGACAAAAAGCATATTTCAGTCTCTGAATTAACCTGGTACCAATCCTGAAGTGGTGGAAATTGAACCATGTTTCCCAACAATTGGTTGGGGGGAAAAAATTAACCTGGTGTAACAGACACTTTTCTTTTGCTTCAGGATTTAGCTCTTAAAGCACACAACATTTTACTAATAAGGAATTAATGTCTGTAGACTGAGTTAAGTAGCAGTGGAAGAAATCAAGAGAGGAAATGGTCTCTAAAGAGACGCAACCTATAAATAGCTGTGCTGAGACTACGACAAAGGCTGCTATTGTTCCATAACCAACAAAGAACAAAAGGACCAGTTTGTTACATTTGGTAACAGTACTTAATTGATATGCAAAAGCAGAGATTTCTGTGTAGAGGGAGTGAAGGGAAGTTTCCAAGTACCTCTTAATTGAAAAGGGCTCATTGCAATCAACTGCTTGTGGAAGTGTTTGTAAACTTTGGTATTGGGTCACAAGTTAACTGGCTTTGCTTCTGTGGTGAAAAGTATCAGAAAATGGTCACTAGTTTGCCAAGAGGGTTTTCTGCATGGATATGACCTAGTAATTGAATTGCTAGGTACTGTGTAAAGTACTCATGTATGCCAAGTTGAGATGGCTACTAACTCATTGAACTAATCAATTCTAGCAAGAGTCTGACATGGAAAGCCATGTCAGTCTGTGCAGCTCCTCTTCTAAATGTGACTTTTCTGTGGAAGTTAAACTCCAGAAGTAGAGAGGAGTCTTATTTCAGGGACTGTTGCTAAGCGTGTGCTTGTAGGTGAGGGAACAACACAGTACACTGCAGGCTGCATGAGCTGGGGAACAGAATCCATTCCAGTGTGTACTGATACCTTAGAAGCAGCGTTGTTGATCACACAGCTGATGTCTCAGTGATTTTATATGGAGTCTCAATGACCTGAATGTGGGTGCTTGTTTTGTTGGAGTAGCGGAGGAGAAAGGAAAGCCTCAGACTCCCCTGAATGTACACTATGATGAATCTGCAGTAATAATAACCATATTTGAAATTTCTGTTCTATAAAAGCAGTTATTAAAAAAAAGTGGATGCAAAGTGATAGGTATGTTTGTGCACCTTGTGAAGCCAAGGCCCAGAAATATGAAATCTTACAAATGAAGGCATTTTAGACCATGCTATTTCAATCAACATAACAAGCGAAGCCTGGCATAAGGCACTCTTCCTGCATTTACTTTTTGGGAGAGTAAAGGTGGATGATCTGACTTACACTATGTTTAAATTTTTTCTTAGCCAGAAGTAGCTAAGAAAGCCTTAAGGAAAGCATATTTAGGTTGGAAACATGCTAGAGTTTGGAGAAGACAGGGAAGGAGCCTCAGCACCAGAAAATTCCATGTCTTTCTCAAAGTTTTGAGACTCCATCTTCCCAATGAAATGGCTGTGGGAGTTTTGAACGTTTTCCCATCTCTTTGTACTTGGGGAAAGGGACAAAAGGCCTGACTGTCTTAATAGATTAGAGCTGAAATGTTTGCAAACAATGTTTAATTTTTCCTAGTTTCTTCCAATAGGAAGCATTTGAAATAGATGCCTAGGTGTCACTGCATTGTGTCCGTTATAAGCCCCTCCTGGGTTCAGGTTTTTTGTTTTTTGTTTTTTGGTTTTTTTTTTTTTCCGTTTCAGCCTAGTGGCTGCTTTTGTGCGCTCACAGCGCTGCTGACTTGTCCATCTCAAACCAATGCCCTCAGCATAGGGGTCTTCTCCTCTTTCCAGTTCCTTAAATTCTGCACTAGTGATTACTGGTCTTACCTTACAAGTCAACTATTTATTTTATCCCTCTGGGACCTGGAATACAATTGCAAACAGAGGATGTGCCTCAATTTTAACTTAACTGCAGGTATTTTAGCTATGTGAGATGAGCTGAAGTGTTGTATGCACTTTATATTTTTCATTTGAAGGGAATTGTATAAAATTAGTCCCAAAGATGTGACTTGCAGCCATCCGGGAGAAGAGGCTTCTCAGAGGCTCATACTGAGTGTGAGTGTGGACCATAAATGTAGTCACACTCATGGTAGAAAGTTAAAACTGAAGCTTTGACCTGTGGAGTTCAGCTTGCTGGGAAAAGTAGTCAAAGAAGCCCATCAGTCTCTTTACTTATGGGTCACTGATTGTAAACGGAGGCTGTTGGCATCTACCTTTAATATAAATTTCCTTGATAAGCATTCATGTGTACATGCAAACCTGCAAAGTTTAGCAGCTGCGCAAATTTCCCCCTTCCTCTTCCTTTGTTTAGCTCATGCTGCATCAGCAGTGCTTGTGCTTTGGTTGTTGCACAGCTCTTGGTTGGGTTCCTCTGGTGCTTGCAACTTCCGCAGGACTTCAGTGTGCACGTTCAGCAGCTGCTGCCTGTGTTACTGTCCCCTTTTGTGGTGATAGCTTACACAGGTCCTGTTCATTCACACAGACAATGTGGCACAGTGTTGACACCTTTGGGGGGAAAAACCAAAAATAATCCAAACTTCTTGTAACAAGCCAGGTCTATCTTGCAGTAAGGAAAGCAGCCTGGTGACCTTAACTGTTCTCCACGTTCCATTATAACCTAGCTGCTGTACCCAGGCTTTGAGATGCTAGTTTCTAGATTTCTGAAAAAAATTTATTTCTCCCCCTGCCCCCAAATTCCTAATTAGATTTCACATGTCTGGTTTTGAACTTCAAGCCCCTGGGCTACAAACAAGGTCTTTGTGCTTTCCCCATGCATAGGAGCATGAATAGAAAAAGCACATCCAAGTCAGAAGGGCGTATGACGCTATTGCTGTGCCTATGTCATGGATACATTTGAGGGGCCAAAAGATACAAGGGTCAGCCTTGTAGAGCACTGAGAGCGAGTGGTCACCCTGACATTAATGCGGGTAGGTCACAATTGGGACCATAGTCTGTGATGGACAGCTGTGACCTTAGCTTTATTGTAGATGCTTCTTTTTTTAAGATTTTTTATATTGCAGTCAAGAGCTAAGGGGAGGGTGAGGAACTTCAAGACTAAATCTTGGTGAGAATTCAGTTATGTTTTTCCTCTGTCACTTAAAGATTGAGTCGGGCGACTTTGTTTTTGTTGTTGGCCACTGTCTGTTCAAGACAAGTATCAGCATGGCTTCTAGCTGGTGGTACTTTAATGGATGCATATCGACTTTGCTTCTTATGGTAGCTCCAGATGGCGGAGAAATTTTCTTAGGTCTCAGTCTGGCAAGGACCATCAGTAAGGAGTTCAGTAGTCCAGGCTGTGACTCACTCCATTGTTTTCAACAGCATTAATTACACGGGTGTAAAGTTAATGCTTACTCTAATCTCTGCAGGATCAGTGTCTTGGAGGGATTGGTTTTCTTTGCAGCGATGATATCTTATCTGACTGGCAATACTTCTTATCAAAGTGGTTTATACCTGTCTTTTTCAAAACCTAGTTTGAAAACAAAAAAGAGATGGGTAAAATAATCCACTCAGGGTAAATGTAAATTTCTTCAAATACATTTCAATTTAAAGGGATAGCTTTGGTAAGTCTTGTTGGAATACTATCCTATTTCTCTATAAATCTCCTTTCTTAAACATAACTAAATAAGAATACCAGAATGAACCAAAAAATTGAGGAAACTTAATGTAAAAATTCTTCCTCCTACTGATGCATGTTCTTGTTACATAAGGCGAAATCCAAGTTGAAGTAAACTTAAATGTTTTCTGTGTAGGTAGCTTTTGAATCACATGAAAAATGCAATTGATTAATACAGTGTTCTTCCTCAAGCATGTGACAGCTTGCTAAGTACTTTCACTCACGTATTCCTGAAAAAAGAGGGGCTTCCTCTGGGGGAGTTCTGTAGGCTCTTTCAGATGTTTTGAGTAAGAGAAGTGTTGGGTGTACAGATGTAATAGTTTCACTGAAAACCAAGGAGCTACAGTTCTGCAACATTGTCAGCATGTTAGCTCTTCTGCATGTTCTTGAGAAGGCAGAATTTTCCCAATGTAGGTGTTTTACTCCTCACGGCTGTGCGTATCTGTGACTTGCTGACCTTCTTGCACACTCTGTTTGCACATGGAAAAGAGCACAGATTTCTTAGCAGATCCTAACTCTGTTCTGTACAAAGCCTTTCATAAGGGCAAACAAAGTGATCCTTTTCCTTGTTTATCTTTTCCAGTTGCCTGTGTCTGGCAATTTGATTGACCTTTATGGCAACCAAAGCATGCCTCCTCCAGGACTAAACATCAGCAACTCATGTCCAGCTAATCTTCCTAATATAAAAAGGGAGCTCACAGGTAAATATGTCTAAAATACCACCTTGGAGCAATAGTACAATTGTATAACCTATTTCACCTGAGTAGGTGATATCGGATATAATTTCTGTTATATGAAAATAAGAAAGAATATATGGATGAGTAGTTACTTTTTGCTTTGCAGACCATTTTTAGCAGATGCATTAGCCTGCAATGCAGTTGTGTGGGTATGTGTGTGTTCACTGTGACAAGTTAAGATAAAGTCCCTAGTTGTTACAGTCAAATCTGTACATTGAAAGCATTGTGTCACAGGAAACTTCCGTGCATCTCTTGCAGAGCTGTTTTCTAGTTTGGGCTTCTTGTTTGCTCTATCAACACCAAACTTTAACAACTTCACATCTGGAATCTGTGGGATTCGTGTCAAGGAATACTACATGTTGAGGCTTTATGCTATTAGGGGAGGGCAGTAATGAACAAATAACCTGTTGTAATATGAAATCTGGACACCTAGATCCTATAAAATATAAAATTAGTCACTCGAGAGAGAATATGCATCTCTTAATTTAAGATGAAAATGAAGCATCCTGTAAATTTCTTGTTCTGTTGGTTCCTTCAGCAGTGCTCTGAAGAAGTCATCAGACACAGGGGGAGGGAAGGGGGACATTAAAAGCTTCTTTCTCTCAGGCACGTGTACAGAAGCTAAATAGTTTCAAGGAAGAAATAAGTTTTGTATTCTCAAGCATGTTTTATTTTTGCTGTTTTGCTTCACTTGAAAGGATATAACCACATGTAGGGTACGGTACACAAGGCAAGCTTGTCCGCAGGATGAACAAATGGAGATCCATTCTAGAACTGATGACAAAATCATCTTAATACCCAGAAATGGCTGTTCTTAAGCCCAACAGGGAGTCATACTGTATGCAGTATGGTAGAGGCATAGTTTCTTTCTTGTCTGTCGTCTTTCTGGGTTTCTGTTGCGAAAACTCGCAGGCTGACTCAGTTGCAAAGCAGGTTCTGGGCAGGAATTAGTTTAAGTAGAGCAGTTTTAATAGCCCAGGAGTCAGCTTCTCAGGAGGAAATACCACATCTCTGAGCTGGTGGATATTTGCATTTATATGACTGCACAAAATTTGAGTTCACCACCAAATGAAGACACAGAAACTGCACAATGAATTGCGGCTGCTAGAAAAAGAAAAGCTTGTACAGCGATGGAACTATGTTAAGAGGAGGGTGGGAGGGGATGAGAACTACTCAGAGTCCTGCATTACAGACAGTTTAATTGCCCCAGTTACAGAAAGGTAAAGCTGGCTGTAGACTGCGAACTAAACATCCAACTTGTCAAATGCCCAGGCTGGTGCATTCACTGCCAGATGGTTGTGTAAGACTTCGGGCAAAGAAGGCAGAAAGAGAGGGGAAATCAGTGAGTGAAGTGTTCTTATGGAAGTCCGCTGTACATCAGAGCAGACCTGAACTGTAAAAAGTCTATATGCTACATTCACCTGTACACAGAAAAAATCTAGGTCAGTGTCTTTTCTCTTCAAAATATATGCTAGCAGATTGCATTTTATTTAGGAGATGTTTAGGAATTAAATTTAACAGCAGTCACTTTGACACTGATCTGGCCAAGCCTTTGTGCAGAAAGCACTATTGATGGTGCTTTCTGACAGCTAGTGATTTTAAAATCAGCATGTTATTGCAGGCAGGAGTCTTTTGGTTCTCCATTTCCTGATTTTGCTGTTAGAGCTAGGCTGGAGAGAGCTTGCAATATTTAAATCTAGCATTTGTCAGAAACTTTTCTTCATCCTGCTGTATAAATATCAAAATTATGAAGTAACCCCCCACCCCGCCCCCTAAAAAATCAAATCTGTTATCCCAGTGTCTGATGTTGATGATGGTTGTGAGTTCTCAGCTGTAGTTACTGAAGCATTTAATGGGAATCCTGCTCACCCAGGAGTTCAGTTTCTATCAGTTTGGGCCTTTCAAATCTCATATCTGTTTCATAAGGCAATGTCAGATTAAACCCAAATTTCATTAAGACATGCAACAATCTTTCACACTTTTTGGGGGATCCTTTGGGAGCCTAGCATAGGAAAGGGTATGTCTTGTTATACTGCGTATAATGTTGGAGTAGCTCTGTATTCTAATCAATGAAGTAGTAAGCTTCCAGTACTCCAAGGGGAACCCTTATCAGCTGTTATTTTGAATTGGGTGGGACATAATCCATGTTCCTTAAAAATAAAATAATACAGGAAAGAAACTTGTTGGAGTCAGTGAAGGGTTTTGTTTCCATAATGGAATGTGTGATAATAGATCACTCATTCCTCCTCACTGACTTACCGTGAAACTAAATGCTTGCTGGTTTTGAGATTTAAATGCAACAGGGCAAGGATTAATGACCTCACCTTTTTTAAAAATTAAAACAAGTAGAGCAAACATGAAAATACTTAAAATTGCTTGAGAAATGTAAGATCAAATGAGAACTGAAAATAACAAATTTAGTTATGCTTTTACCTGTACTATTGCATGCTGAAGTCTGATAATAAATGTACGGAGCAAGGTTAAGAGCAGTTCTGAGTTGGGGAGACAGCTGATGTGCGGCATGGTTGTCGTTACTTTTCTTTTTGCTTTTCCTGAAGCAAGGACTGTTGTTTTCTAACATTATTGCTAATAGGGGTTTTGAATTTTTCATCTTTTTTTCATATAATGAGAACAGTTAGTGTAGCTGAAAAATACAGTATTTTTAATAGGTCACTTAAGTTACACCTTGAGTCTTGCAGTGATGTGCATGCACGTGCCACAAAAGGATGTAGCCTTAATTCCAGTGAGCAGAGCGTCTGCCTCCTGACTGCTTCACATCCTGTGCAGGTAGCAATGCAATAAGCATGCTGTTCCTCTGGTTCAGCTTCTGTGTGGTACGTAAGCGTGCTGGCTGTGTGTAAACGCAGTATGAGGTATGTTGGATTTCAGCAGTTTGTTGTCCTCAAATACCTTGCTGAATCAGGGCCTCCGTGGGAAACGTTCTTGTCATGGAAGTCAGTATGGGAAGTGTGGGAAGAGATGCTCCGCAGGTGCAGGGGTGAAGTTCAACATCAGCCTTGTGTTTTGGCAATCACAGCTTACTGTGCAGGCCCTTCTCACCCTTGGAATGGGTGTAATAATTGGTTGACAAATACCGATCAGGCTTCCTGCGCGAATGTTTCACAGACTGAAATGTTGGTTTTGAATTGCTTGAATTCTAATAACTTCATTCACATGCACAGCATGTATTTTTCCTACAGAGTCAGAAGCAAGAGCGTTGGCTAAGGAGAGGCAAAAGAAAGACAATCACAACTTGAGTAAGTCTTGGTTCTTCACATTTTGCACCAATTCTAGTAATGATTTTAGGCATTAAGTGTTAGAATGCTGCTGTTGTAAATCTGAACGAGACACTGCATATAGTATATAGTACCAGTTCATTATGTTATGCCCATAGATGAAATATCTTGAACTCTTGTGAAATGTGTGCTTAAATCTACTATTGAATTTTGAACTCTGTTTTGATTTTTTTTTTTCAATAAACCAAGTGAACGGGTGGTTACCAGTGGAATTACTGGGAACAACATTTGATCCAGCTGCTTTTAACAAATCTGCCTTGCACAATTTTGCTTTTGGTTTTTTTTTTTTTTTTTTTTAAACTAGTCTAAAATCTTAGATATGTGGTCAATTTGTGACTTTAATCAGTATGCATCTTCAGTGTGTCAATTTTATAAATTCTGGTTTTGAAGGGAACGCTTATTTCCAAGTTGGAAAAAAACATTTTCAAATAATGAGCATCTTGTGACTTAAAGGATCCTTAAGTTGTCCTTTTATACTTTTTATTACTAGAAAAAAGGAACTGTTTCATGCCTTGAGCTATTCAGAAGCCTTTTTCATAGCATGAAAAGCTAATGCAGGAAAATTGGTATTTAAGTTTAACTTTTGGATCCTCAAAATGTTGCATCTGGAAGAATATTTAAAAAAAAGATACTATACAGTTTGTCCCTTTTCCTGCTTTGGGATTTCCTTGAGCATCTAAGTTTTTGTCTCTGAATTTGTCTGTGATGCTTGTCGCTAGGAAAATATTTGCTTCTCAGTTGAGTCCTATGCTAATGCAGCCATCCTGTTTTTTAGTTTAACTCTGCCACTTCAGCAGTCCCATATTTTTACAGTATAGACAGAACTTCTGTCTTAGTGTGTCTATATGGAGGAGAGCAAAATAAATTGCTCTTTTACTGGATTTTAAGCTTCAGGTGAACATTTTAAAGGTGCTTAAAGAAATCTTTGATGAAACACTTAATATGTTGTAATTAAGTGTGAATATTACTTGTAACATTTATGTTGTTTTTCCTAAAGTTGAACGAAGAAGAAGATTTAATATTAATGATCGTATAAAAGAACTAGGCACTTTGATACCCAAGTCAAATGACCCGTAAGTATAACGTGCTCAAGGAGATTGGGAGGGAGGTGTTTAAAAAAAAAAAAACTTCGGGGAGAAAAAGAATTTACAAAAAAAAAAAAAAAAATCCTGAGTTTTCTTGTATGATCTTGGCACTCCCTGAGTGTAGAAAAACTTGAAGGTTCCGTTATATTTTTTGAAGATTGTTTTGGGGTTTATTTTTTTTCCCCTTTTGGAACTTGCTGAAGTTACATTAATTTGATGATTTTTGTCACAAAACAGTCACCATACCATTGTGCAGCAGCTCAGCACCCAGCAGGGCTGCGGTTGATGCTAGGAATGACTGCCTTACCAGAGGTCGAGTTGTCAGGATGTGAAACCTTAGTCTAGTCTCGCTGCTTAGCAGGCTGCCTGGCTGCTTTTCTTGCTAAATGATTCTTTTAATTTATTAGATGTCATAGCTTGGCAAGACAGAACCCAGTCCCTCTTTCTGTGAAAATGGAGGGCAGTTCATCAGGGAAGCCATCATACTCCCCTTCCCTCCAAGAAAAAAGCAGCAAAATAAAGAGCATAGCTGTGTGTCTGTTCACTGATAATTCACCAGTGTTTGTGGTAATTTCCCAGTAGTTCTTTTAGGTAATTTTACTGCTACTAACTTGTCTTAACACTTTCTCAATGCTAATTCAGTAGCAAGGAACCCCCCCTTGCTCTGGAGCTTGGAAGTGTCACTTATATCTGAATCAATGCCCCGTGATGCTTTTGGGGAGAGTTTCCATTATTTTAAGGCAGATGCTCATGGAGCAACTCATAGCTACTCTTCAGAGAGACTCTTCAGCTTCCTCTGAGGCAAGGAAGACAGTATTGCACAGTATCAGCCTACAGGACAGGTGGATCTTTGGTCTGATGGTCTGCAGTAAACTTTTTTTTTTTTTAAATTTAAACGAAGTAAGATGATGTGGGGGAGATGATGCAGGCAGACGCTTTCTCTAAAGTGAGTAGGGGAGGAATAATGCGGGAGAAGCCGTATGAGAGCCATGTAACTGCCTGACTGAAGAACCATCACCTCTAGGCTGCAACGCAGCATTTGTATTCTATCCAGAGTTTAAAGTACTTGAATATGCTGCTGTATCGGGCTCTTCTCTTCCTACCATAACACAGCTGTGATACAGTGCCACCGGGAGAGCGATTGCTTGCTGCTTCTTGGGGGCTAAAGAGCCTCAGGTCTTTCTCCCACAGAAGCACCACCTCATATATGGTCCTTTTAATTCCCCAGCTGAAACCGGGCATCACCCAGCTACCAAGGCGTGCGATGTTTTGAGAAAGTCTTGGGGAGTTTCATTGTTGTTGTCTTGCAGCCTTGCTATAAGTCAACGAAAGGAGCCCCAGGTCTTAGTCGCTCTTGCACTGTGCTGGTCCCAAACTGCGCAGAAGGCAGGGGGTTGGTCTCGGGGGGCTGTGGGGAGCCTGGGGGGGCCGCAGGGCAGTGCCTGGGCTCTGTGCCTTCGGCCGGGCTGGGGCTGGGGCAGCCTGCTTCATGATAGCTGTGCTCTGGCCCCCTCTAGTGCCTTTCAAATGCCTTCTGTATGCATGAACTTGGAATAAATATTAGGCAGGTGTTACGTATATATGAGGTGTAATCATAGCTGCTGATGTGAAGGTAATGACTATCAAATAAAGCCTCCCTGAGAGCCTTAACTCTTCCTTTTTTATTGATTTCAAAGGGATATGCGCTGGAATAAGGGAACGATTCTAAAAGCGTCAGTGGACTACATCCGTAAGCTGCAAAGAGAACAGCAACGCACGAAGGAGCTTGAGAACAGACAGAAGAAGTTGGAACATGCCAACAGGCACCTGCTGCTCAGAATACAGGTTTGCTGATAAATAAGATGCAAATGCTGTTGCACTGTGTGACTGCAAATAATGGTAACTGAAGCTTGTTTGTAGAAATATGGGCTGGAAGGAACCATCATTTTCATTAATGAAGACCAATGCTGAGATGCTTGCAGAGATGTTTCCAGAAAAAAAACCAAGATACACTAGTTCAAAAAAAAAAAATAAAAATCCCAACATTCTAGTAAAGTGCTTAAGAGCTGGTCTATTTTTGGTCTACCATGGCCAACATAAGTTGCAAACCATACTATAAAAAAGACTTGTGTGGTAATATTTTTTTCTGGGTGCCAAACCTAAGGAATTGGGACTTCATATGTCATCTATTTGTTGATAGTGATGAAATTCAGTTCAGCTGTTTGGGAGCGTGTTCACTTTAGTTGTCTTGTTTGTGGAGGTTTTTTGACCCATAGCTTCGGTGCTTTTTTTTTTTTCTTCTGAAGTGGTTTTGGACAAATGGCAATAAATGAAATGTTTTTGTTCTGCTTGTGGATTTTCTAAATCGTGTGTGTACCAATCTAGGCCCTATCTGTCAGAAAAGCTCTGCAGATTGCAGTGTTTTACATCTGATCTCTTACTTCTCTCGATCAGCCTCTCCCTGATGCTCTGCAGGAATCTGTCATCTGCTTTCTGGTGGAGGGTAAAAACTGCTTGCAGGACAAAATGGGTGGGGAGGGCAGCATTGGTGACAGACACTGCAGTACTGCATCTTGAGCTCCCCATAGGTATCTTGGGGTCTGGCAGCTGTATTTAATGTTAAGGCTGCCCTGGCTTGACTGAGAGCGGTTGCAGAGAAGCACACGTAATGTGAGGGCTCCAAGAGGTTTTGCAGCAAGACAGCCAAGAGCTATGGATGTTGAGCTGGTGGGGTTTTTTTTTGTTGTTGTTTTTTGGTTTTTTTTTTTTTTTTTGTCCAACGAGCTATCTTCCTTGTTCATTATCTTCCTTGTTCCTTCAAGTCTGTAGGACTGTAAAACAGTTCTCCTCTTCAACACTGAAAAGCAGTAGGTGGCATGAATATGTTTTCTCCATGGGTCGTTGCCTTGTTAGATTCACCCAGGTTCCAATAGCGTACATTACACAGAGATTTAGGGGCGAGAACTCTGTTTCTCTAACTAATTCCTTTGCCTTCACCTCAAGCTGGATAGGAAACCTTAGCCTTGCACCCTCTACAGCTTTTGTTGTCAACTCTGTTCTCCAGGTGGGCAAAGATAGCTGGCTATCTGCCCCTCTTCATAAAAGGGTAATTAAAGAAGTGTATCTAGAATTGGATGTAAGAACATGTAACACAGACAGCAATGTCCCAGATACTCTCATGTTGCTGCTCACCTGCAATGTGAACAGCTGAACTCTGCATGCAGGCTGCAGTGTGCCAGGCTTGCTGCTGTGTCAGGAGACCCCTGAACCACAGCACGGCTAATCCACAAAGTAGATAATGAAGCTAGAAATACCTGAGAGTCAAGTGTGGCAGTAGACAGCTTTAAAATAGAACAGGCTGGGTTGAGCTTCAGCGCAGTTTTTGTGCTTTGTTGGGCAATCTGTTTGCTGGAGTGCGATGACAAAGATGTGCAACCCTTCTGCAGAGCAACATCAAGCAGTGGTATTTCAAAGTTAAGTCAGATCACTTTTTAAGCATCTCTCATCTTCCTTTGCATTATCCATCTGCTCTGGCTCCTTCTTCAACCAAGAAAACCATAAAAACCAGACCTTTGAATAATGGGCAATACAACTGGCAACAAATAACCTAAAGTCTTTTTTTCCCCTTTTTGCGTTGATCCTGATTAAGCACAGAATAAGGAACTCCTGATTTTGGCACGTTAGCTGATGGAAGAAGTGCTTCTTTGTTCCACCTTCTCTGTTGATCTTGCAGTGTGCCATTACAAGCTTGTTGTCTTAGCTTGGAAATGGAAAAAGGGCTATTAATCAACCTCAGTGACAGGAATATCCAGAAACAATACAATCACAACAGTGATTGTGATTACCTAATATGCATAAGTAGAAGCAAAACATCTCTCTTACTGCTGCATTTGAGAAAGGGCATTTAAGTGAATTCTTCTATTATCTGTCTTCAGTCAAGTGCATCTGTATGATTAAATGTGAAGGTGGGATTTAAACTTTTTATGAAGATTTGAAAAGTTCTGGCTGTGACTTGCCTATAATTTTTCAGTGCAGGAGTAGTGTTGCTCAGTTTTGGCTGACCTCTTTATTTCCAGCTCTACCGGACTTGTAGAATGAGAAATGTCCCTTCCAGTGTCTCAGCAGGAAATGACAAGCATCATATAGACATGCTATGCCTTCACATACGACTTTTTAAAAAAAGTACTAAGCCTACGCTTCTGCTATTTCACTTTTTTTTCCAACTTTTAAATGCTTTCCTCACCTGACCTGATGCCAAACTTGCCTACCGTGGCACTCGTTTGGGAAGAGGCCCGAGGGGAAATGTGTCTGTTCTACAGGGTGCTGGGTTTTTTGGCTCTGGTGTAGGTTCTGAGGAGAAGTGTGAAGGACCCGTGTGGGGTGGTGTTCACTCACCTCTTCAAGAGACCGATGTTCAGGTGAAAATCTGCAGGGCAGAAGTATACAAGGTGCAAGCACTCATTGCTGCTGGAAAGGGAGGGAATGGTTTGTGTACAACAGAAGGAAACTGTAAGTCATGGTACACAAGAGCATAAGATGACAGATTTTGCTTTCAGATTTTTTCTTAATTTGTCCCTTATCTTCCTTCACAGGAACTTGAGATGCAAGCTCGGGCACACGGACTGTCCCTTGTTCCATCTACAGGCCTCTGCTCCCCTGATATGGTCAACAGGGTCATCAAACAAGAACCTGTGCTGGACAACTGCAACCAAGACATCATGCCACACCACACAGACCTGTCTTGCACTACCACCCTCGATCTCACTGACGGTACCATCACCTTCAGTGACAACCTCGGAAATGTGACTGAAGCGACTGGCACTTACAGCGTTCCTGCAAAAATGGGATCCAAACTGGAAGATATCTTGATGGACGATACCCTCTCCCCTGTCGGAGTAACTGACCCGCTACTTTCTTCTGTGTCTCCTGGAGCATCGAAGACAAGTAGCAGGCGGAGCAGCGTGAGCATGGAGGACACTGATCATGCTTGTTAGCATATACTTGGCACACCTTTCATAAACTGCTTTGTTTCTTGATCAGTAGGTTAAATAATTTACCTTTTGTAGAATTTTTTGATTTTTTTTCCTTGTGCTTCATCAGTAGCCCAGTGTGTGTGCGTGTGTGTATATATTATATATATAGGATTTTTTTTAGAATTTTTTGTGAAGAAACTTGTATATTCTATTTTAAAACTACCAATGCCTCTGAAATATTGTACAGCATATGTACAGTATCTGTGAACTGGATTCACCAAGAACTTTGAACTGGTCAAATCTACTCAAAGCAATAGAATTACAAATGAAGAGTCTGTTTCTACTGGGGGGAGGGGGGAATTGTAGAATTGTAAATGCAACCTATTTACTTGGAAACAAAATGTAAAGTTCAAGAATGTAAAGAAACCAAAAAAAAAAAAGAGTCCAATTTGTAATTGTATTAATTGAATAGTGCTGCCTTAAAGATACAGTGTCCCTCAAACATTGGTCTTTACATGACAAGTGTTTAGGGAAAAATACCCACCCTACTCCACTCAGAATACAAACAATAACAACAAAAAAAGTGTTAAGACATCCTGATTGTGTTGATTGTGATATAAAATGCTGTTGCTGAAAATTGCAGGGAGATGCAAGTCTCCTTCTCAGAGTGCTGTTTAATTTAACTCTGAGCTGGTTTGGGTTTTCCTTTTGATCGTGGTTCAAGTTTTTCTCTTAGATTTTTACTTTGTTTTGAAACACGCATTGATGGCTTGCCAACAGTAAACCAAGCAGGAGCACTGTAAGTTGGTATACACTCTTTGGACAAAAAAAAAATCAATATATCAGCTGGGCACATTATGTTGTACATATCTAATTGGCTTTATTTTTTTTAAATTGCATTGTACAGTTTATTTTGATTTGCATGGATTCCTTAGTTATCCTCAACTTTTTGTTTTAAATATATTTGTATTTCATTTGTAAGATTTTTGCCTCTTAATATTGCAACAATTTTTTGACATTTTTAAAACTCATTGGGAGTTTTCTGCGTTCTTTGTAAACACTTGAAAGGAAGCTTTTATGCAGGGTTCTGTTTTAAGAGAGATTTTGAGAATATTTTGTATATTACAGTCTCACTTTGAAAATGTTTTTAAACACATTTAAGGTAGAGTACAAATTTAGATTAGGTAATAAAACAACTCTGTAGAGAAACTGAACTTACATATTTATTTTTAGTGATACAGAAAAAAGTAGTAATATGCTTGGAAACATAACTATGTAGTTAATATACCCGTTATAGTAATTTTGTGTTTTATTTCAGCACTGGGGCTGACATAAGAAAAAAACAAACAAACAAACAAAAAAAAGAGTAAATTACTGTATCTGCAAATAACTGTTACTTGATAACAATGTTATTATTTTTTAACATGCAACAATGTTGTAAAAGTAGTTCGGTGCATTATCTACTCAAGTGTAGTCCTATGCAATAACGGTAGTTATACTTGTATTATATCAAGCCTAGGTGTTTTACAGAGGTGACATGTGGTGTTAGGAGCTAGACGGATTGAACGGATTTCTCAATAGCAGCCTACAGCTGACTCGCAAGCGGCAGGCAAGCGTATCTCATTCAGAATGAAGTGCCTTAAACTCTAGTTGTAGTCTTCCTCGACTAGCACTGACTGAAGTGTGGCATAGGAGAGAGCTTTAGGCTGATGTTTCATAGGATGTTGAAGTGTAGCATGGTGCCTACGTATAGAAAACAAGAGCTTCCCGTTCTCCTTTGTGCTACACTGGAAATTACATAGGATAAGTGAAACGGTTAGTGACTTGAGTGCCAGTTCGGCAGGCTTTGTAAGGAAACCTTGGTCGCAGCAGTTGGTGTTCAGAAATCAAATGTGAATTGGGTAGCGATGGGACAGCTGGGGACGACGTCGGGAGTTCCCGTGGCCTTCGGCGTGGCTCGCTGAGCTTTCACCCAAACGTTTCCCCGTGGAAGGGTTCTTGAAGTGTCCCCTGCCCGGCCCCGCTCCTCCCGGCGCTGATGGCGAGGGGCGCGGGGCTCGGCGGGGCCGCAACTTGCTGTTACGGTACTCTGGGGTCTACATTCGTGTCGCTCTTCTCTGTGGCTGTTGCTGGCTGTGTCCGGCTGTCTCCGTTTCCGCTTGAGCAGCGAGCTATGTGTTAGCATTGATGCAACCACTGGGTTGTGGCTTNNNNCACCCCCCACCCCGGACAGCTTTTGGGAATGTGTCTTTCCTACGGTAGTGAAGCTCTGGCCCAGGGCGGGACCCAGGAGCCTTCAGGAGGCGCTGCGGCCGTCATGGCCCTCGGGCAGGGAAATTCCCTGCAAGGCAGCTGTGCTGTAGTTAGCTCCGAGTCGAGTATGCGGGTACAGGCTTCTGGTGCTGCCATTTGGTAATGGTGACAGGTAAAGAAAATCAGGGCTGTAAAATGCTTGTAGCTGTAACACAGGGTTGCGTTACCCTTCCCCATTAAAATGGGACAGCTCTGCGGCATTGTACAAAATCAGGGTGTGCACGCTTGAGTGTAGTAACTGAAAACCACTGAATATATTAAATAAGGTTTTTGGATTGATGCCCATGCTGGGCATTCAGAGAAGTGTAGAGTGCGGTATATAAATATTTTTCAAGCTTACGTGAAACCACTGGTACTCACTGACAGCCACGACTTGATTTTTGGCTACATGCTGTGTGGAGGTGAGTTAGGATTCAAGGAAAACCGTTACATCAAGAGCTGGATTTCTTGGTAAAAGTCGCTGTGGCCCCAGCAGCTGTGTTGTGTGTTCCCTGTACGTTGTGTTGCTCTGGGGTAACGTACGACTCAGCTGTGCCCTGCTCACTCTTCACCCCATGTTCCCTTAGGCTACAGCCCTCCTCTGAGTTTGCCCACCCTTTGAATGGAAGCATGTTGACACTGCAGTGGGGACACCTCTGGGAGACGTGGACTTCCAGGCGGGTGCTAACTGGAGATGTCTTTGCCCGGTTGAGCATCGTGAACATGTGGCCGTGACATTTTACAGGGGATCAATAGCAGAGGACAGAGACAGCAATTACTGGCAGGGTTTGGCATGAACTAGGTGGAGTGAGATGGACAGAAGTTGTTGCCCAGTGTGAGGATGGTGTCTTGTGTGACACTGGGCCGGCGGTGGCTTCCCTGAGCGGGTGGATGGGGTACCTACCAGTTCTCACTTTGCCAAAGCCATGCAACATGGAGGAACATGCAGAGTACCGTGAAGTTCTTCCTTACTGCTTTTGGCCTATAAAGCAATATTTAACTCTTACAACCTGTAAAAGCAAAAAGAAGGTACATAAGGAAAGCACAAAGCACAAAATAATGCACTTACATTTATGTTGTTTGACATAAAATGCACTGGGGGGAAGCTGATGTTGATAATAGTATAAATACCTATATTTCTTGAAAAAGTGACATTAATTACTGCCTCTTGCTATGATGCTTGGTACTGTAATGTTGATATTCATCTGCTGTTGACTGCAGCAATAATTTGTGTATGGTCCATAGCACTGTAAATTATGGATCAATATTAATGTATCCAATGAAATAATTTGAACTGTTGTTCTTGATAGATGGATTAAAGCATTTGGTTTTTCACATACGTCTGTGTAAGCCACTCGTTTTCCATGTAAGTAAATCTTGTTTTTCTGTGCATTTGAAGTCCCGGCAGTGCTCCTGTGTTTGTGACTTGGCAGTGGATGTGTCCATGTGCCTGACCTGGTGTCAGTCAGCAACGCTGGTTGTACCACAGCTGTCTGGTTGTGTTTGTACTGCAATAGCATGGGGGAGACGGAGCTACAGATCAGGCCCAACTTGAGCTTTGCAAATACACACCAAAGCAGGTAGACCCAAAACTTACTGTCCAACATAAGGAACGAAACAAGTGGATGTGGAGAAAAATGTCATTGCCTCTCTCCCCTCCTGTGGGGTCTTGCCGTTCGCCTCTCTCCCTTCTCGAAGGGGTGTCTTCCAAAACCACCCCCAGCTGCATTGCCCTTCGCCTCCCACCAGATGCCCTGTGTCAGGCATGGCCTCGGTGAGCCCTCAGAGTTCCTACACCTCTTTGCCATGCTGTCACTCCTGCAAGGTCACCTACCCCCAGCAGTCTTATGCAGAAGCATCTCACCACCTTGTCCGGCTGACCTGTGCATGGAGAGATCCCAGTTCTCTCTCTGCTCACCCATTGGGTTGCTCCTCTGAACCCTCTACTCACCTAATGTGCAGACATCTGCTCCTGGATCGTGCTGGGAGCTGCAACTAGTGCTGGTTAGGAGCCAGGTGGGGTCTTGTTCTGTCTTCCCATCTTCATCATTGCTCCCTGTCTCTCTGTTGCTTTCATCCTTTCTGGTCTTGTTCTTCGACAGGCTGTCGCTCACTGTGCTTACAGCATGGAGTCCTAGCCGTCTCTGGATGTTGCTGCAGCAGCAGTGGAAGTTAATGCCTATCATCTCATGGGTTTTAAGCCCAGAATACAAACAACAGAAGTTTTGAATTCGGCCTGTCTTAACAATCTGATACCTATTAGGAGTAGAAAATACTTAATTCAGTTGCAATTAAGAATGGCTAGCTGTCCTGCATCACTCAGTTTAAAAACAAACCAAACAAAAAATGCTGGGCAAAGCTGCCTGACTGCTAGGACTACAGTAGAAAAGCCCTGCTCCCTCTTTGTAGAAGATACTTGAGTTAAAGCTCATGTTTCCAGCTGGCTTTGTAATGCGATTTCTTCAGAAATTCAGCACAGTGTTAGAATGTGGCATCACAGTACTGCAACTGGAAATGTATTTATCAGCAGCCTAGGATATAGTTTCTAACTTAAGTTTGAGATTTTAGATGTGTTTTGGCTTTCCTTTTGGTGGTCAGTTGTGCCAGTGCCATTTTGGGAGTGAATTTCTTGTCGGTGGGAGCACCTCTGAGTTTTGGCTGGGTTGCAGAATGCGGGAGGAGCAGGAAGGAAAAACATTGTGGGGATAACAGCTGCAAGCAGTTGCTCAGTGTGTGTCAGCAAAGAGGTGGTAGCAGATGTGGTTAGAAGCCTTTTAGTTCCTTTGGACAAGCCTGAAAAATTCCCTACAGGGTAAGAAAGCGGATGTTAAAATTAAGGCCGCCAACACCTGGTGGGGTCTGGTTTGCTGGAAAGCCCCGTGGCTGGGCTGCGGGATGCTGTGGGGCTCGGCTGCGTGGTGCAGCAGCACGGCAGGATCCTTTCATCATGTCACCGTGTTGTGCTTTCCTTCCGAGGAGACACACCTGGGAGCTCAGCAGCTCCCGATGTGGGGAAGGAGACAGTGATTGCGTTGCCTCTGCGGGTTCAGCAGCTGCTGCTCCTTTTGCTATCGCATCTGGGTGTAGTCCCGGCACCGAATGGTGGTCATACTCTGTTTCTGCAGCTCCTTTGAAATGCACTTGCTTAAAATTGCAGCGACATGGCTTGAAAAAGTGTCCCTGACTTATTAAAATCAACAAGGCTTAATAGGATGCTGGCTCACAGGTTAAATGCATGTGCACTGGCCATCGCCATTGTGTTTGCCTGTGATCCGAAGTGCATCCTTACTTCAAACTGCTCCATTTTTAACCAAGTTTTTGAGAGCGACTCTCTTAATGGGCATGTGTTGAGGCTCATGTCTCCACCAAGGCCTGAAGCTGCAATTTCTTCCTTTTTATGACTTTCTCACCTAGATTGCAAAGGAGCCAGAAGCCTTCTTTCGAACTCTGGCAATGCTGAACGTGGACGGATGCTCTCATTAGCGATTCCCTGGAGAGAAGGCAGCTCCCAGCCCTTTGTGCTGCTGCTCCTTTACCCCATCGCTGTGCTTCCGCGGGCTGGGGTCACTGGGGCTGAGGCAGCGTTGTGCTCTGTGATCGTAGAAAGAAACAACGGTTCCTGTGACAGACCTCTATGTTAATGCTGTCTAAGAGCCACGCGAGGCAATGAGAAGGCTTCTACGGTCAGTAGGACAAGCCAGGGCATACAAAGCATCTAGATATCGATTGCTCTTTTAATGTATTTATAAAAATCTCCGTGGGGCCAATGTCCACAGTTGCATATTGTGGATACTGTCAAAAAGGAGCTATGGGAGAAATCTTGAATGCCCGATGCATCTGCTGTGGGCAGGGGAGCTGCACTGGGTGTCTGGGGCAGCTGTAGGACACCGTCAGAGGCTTTGCAAGCCGGGCACAGCCCGTCAGCGGTTGCCTCGCCGTAGCCATCGGTATGTAGGGCAGCTGCAGTGAGGCTGAGGCTCTAGTATGAAACCCGGTGTCCGAGAGTCGTGCTTGTCCCGCAGGAGTAGGGCAGGGCTGGGTGCCGGCAGGAGTGCACCGGGACCCCAGGATGCGTTCTGGTTTCCGAACGGGGTTTGGCAGATGGGACACACAGCTCTGGGGGCTCTGGTCTCACTCAAATGCTTTGCCTGCTCTCTCACTGTTCAGCAGTGCCTCTCCAGAGCTCCCCGCTCCTGCCGGCTTTCCTCCTTTCTGCCTTTGTGTTATGGGTTTGTGTGGTGTGGTTTTCTTTGGTAGTGGGGGAGGGGGCTGCAGAGGTGGCTCCTGTAAGGAGCTGCTAGAAGCTTCCCTGGCTCCAAAGAGTCGGACCCGCCTCTGGCGCAGGCCGAGCCCATCAGTGACGGTGGGAGCGCCTCTGGGAGAACATATTTAAGAAGGGGAACCAACAGTGTGAGGCGGGGAACGTGAGAGGAACCCCTCTGACGATACTGAGGTCAGTGGGGGAGGAGGGGCGCCTGAGGAGGCTGATGGCCCTGCAGCCCGTGGTGAGACGGGAGGCTGTCTCCCTGCAGCCCCTGGAGGTCCA
>VYZV01004336.1:92432-128299 GCA_013401275.1 Pandion haliaetus | reverse complement strand
GCCCGCGGAAAGGAACCACGTTGGAGAAGTTGGTGAAGGACTGTCTCCCATGGGAGGGACCCCACGGTGGAGCAGGGGACGAGTGAGGAATCTTCCCCCTGAGGAAAGGAGCGGCAGCGACGATGTGTGGCGAGCTGACTCAACCCCCATCCCCTGTTCCCCGGCGCCGCCGGGGGGAGGAGGTAGAAATCATCGGGAGTGGAATTGAGCCGGGAAGGCGGGAGGGGTGGGGGGAAGTGTTCTGATGTTTGGTTTCCCTTCCTAATACCCTTGTGTTTTGTTTTTGTTTTGATTTGTAGTAAATTAAATTGATTTTGTTTCTTCCCCAAGTTGAGCCTGTCTTTTGCCCGTGACCATAAGTGGGGAGTGATCCCTCCCAGACCTTGTTCCGACCCACAAGCCTGCCTTTGGATTTTCTCCTCATCCCAACATGGCCAGGCGCAGGGGTGGGGGGTGAGTGAGCGGCTTCGTGGTGCTTTGTTACCGGCTGGGCTGAAAACGAAACCACGACACTTTGATAGCAGCAAGGGTTGGACATTAATTAAAAAAGCGGGGAACGGCATGCTCTCGTGGGGCTGCATCCTTTCCAGGCCAGCTGCAAAGCTTTAACGAGGGCAGGCTTCCCTCGGTGGGCACAGTCCCCGCCACGGTCATGATTTCAGCTGCATCCCAGCACTGGCAGGGCAGAGGCAGCATCTCCCCTGCGGCACCACGTTAGCTCCAGCCTGGTGGCTCCAGGCCGGCACAGACCAGCGAACTCGCCTTGCTCGAAGGCGAGCTATGATTTAATACTGTCATTTGCAAGTCATTTTCTCTGAACGCAGCGTGTAATTTGTACCAGCGGTAACGGCTCCAGGCAGACAAGCACAGAACGGTTGAGCACGTGTTGCGTTGTACGAGGCAGTTGCTGTTACATTCAGCACTGTTTGTTTAGCCACTTTAAATACATTTAGTCAAAATCTTTTAGTGCCTTCGAGATCTCTGGCCTGATTCTCATTTTACATTGGCTACATTGAATGGTACTATTGAGTGGGCATGATTAATAACTGCTTAGATAGTCCTTTATTAAAAAATATCAGAGCTCATAATCTTTTTTTTTTTTCTTTTTTTTTTTTCCCGTGCAGTTTCTAGAGCAGGTTGTTGCAAAAGAAATTACTTCAGAACATTTAAATAGTAAAATAAGTTCTTGTTCTCTGACCACTAAAGTAATTTTGTTCAAACAAATCCATGAAGAAGTTGCACTGTGGAGAACCCAGCTGGGTCCCTTACGGCTTTCCACTTTTCTCTTTGGAGTAATACGTCATTGAAGGTAATAAGAAAATCAGCAGAGATTTTAGGTCTAATGATAATAGTTCCATTTGAAAAAGCAGGAATTAAATCAAAGCTGAATAAATGGAAAAGAATTAAAATCAAAGCTGAATAAATGGAAAAGAATTAAATTCATGCTAGACATTAAAAAAAATGCACTTCAAACAATGAGGTGTATTTTAAAAAGACGCTGTTTTATTTATAATACTTTCTACCTCCTTCCCTTGATCTTTCAATGACAAGCCAGGCAGAAGCACTCTTTATCAGACACTGAAGCAATTTAGCTGCTGTCATATGCCTTTCTTGATATACATGTATTAGTCACACAGCCGTTTTATGTTCTTTAGCATATTTTAGTATATAATTAAAAATGTGGCTGTCTGCTACTAAGCAACCAAGCATGTCAGGGGTTGATTGTATTCTGTCACCCACAGCAGAAGGGAGGGTAAAAAATAATAATCATGTGTTCACTTTTCAGTCTTAATTGTGCTCCAGCTCCTTTGATATGTTGTTACACACACACACCAGCTCCTGAAGATGGAGGCAAAGCCAACATGTGGAAACGTCTGGCAGGTGACCTGCAGCCACATCATTGTCACCGATAGCACATCAGTCCTAGATGTTGGGCTTTTAACGTGTACGTGTAGTTTTGTGACTCTTCTGGGTTCAGTTTGGCTGGACCCTGCTAAGCTGCTGCTTGGCTTTCCATGGGACTGGAGTGCTCAAGGCCTTTGGGCTCCTGAAAGTCTCTCCCTGGACATTTAAAATAAGCAGCTCCAGCTGATGTTTGTCTTGTACCTCCTCCATGTAGGTAGACAGGAGTAGGACTGCTGCACTGAAGGACATTGACTGTTGGGCAGCTGATAACCCTGCGCTCCATTCATTTCTAGATTAGCTGATGTGAACAATGCCCCACCCAGCTCCTGGAGAGGAGGTAAACCACTCACAAATGTACCCAGGTGATCACTGTAAACTCTGGGAGAAGAGCACCAGAGCTACAGGTCTGCAGTCCCAGATCATCTCCAAGAGGTGGCCAGCACCAGACGGGGCAGAGACAACACGCGCTTTCCCTCCCGGAGGCTCTCAGCACATTGCCCCTCAGCACGGCTGTCCCTGGGGCTCCCTCACACTCCTAAAAAGCTCAGGTCCTTGTCTAGTCTTGGGTTGCACTGTCCTCTTCTGTTCTAGTGAAAGGCTGATGGTGCAGATAGCTTCCCTGTGAGCAGGAGCGATGCTTTCCCTGCTCGGTGGCTGCTGTCAGGCACTGGCTGAATGACCCTATGTTTGACAAAATTTCATTTATATCCTCAGCCAGAGGCTTATTTAACTCAGGGCGTTAGGGGATTTTTTTTCTATGGGAAGACGTGGCTCTGAGGATGTGCTCTTACGCTATTTGCTGCGAGGGCCCTGTGAGAGGTCTGCTTGGTAAGGTGGTACCATCTGTGTGAAACGCTGTCCTGAAGCTACAGAAATGTGTGGCTCTGTCTGAGAAGGCTCAAGGAAGTTTTTTTGTGTAATCGTAGGCACATCTTCTCTGGGCTTAAGAGGAAAAGGGATTTATTATGTCAGCATTATTCCTCACCCCTCTAGTGTCTTTCTGTCTATCAAGCACGTGCAAATGTACACATGCACGCACTGCATGCAGCAATGGAATCGTTATTCTAAAAGTTTTCCAGATTTAATAGCTTTTATTACTTCAGCAAAACAGAAGACAGCACATCAGCACAAATTGGTATGACATAAGTAAAAAAAAAAAATGCCGTAAATAATTCAAAGGCTGTTTGTTGATTGTGATTCCTTTGATTCAGCCTCCAGGGAGAAGGATGACATTGCCTTTACGTTTTTCAGAGTCAGCTC
Organism: Pandion haliaetus; assembly: GCA_013401275.1. Taxonomy (NCBI): domain Eukaryota; kingdom Metazoa; phylum Chordata; class Aves; order Accipitriformes; family Pandionidae; genus Pandion; species Pandion haliaetus. Next base: position 125,134 of record VYZV01004336.1, on the reverse strand, counting down.
GGATATGTAATCTGGTCTGAGTCTGCGAGGTTCCTGAGACATGACACTGAGGCAGCTTGAAAATTATGAACTCTCTTGGTGTCCCCTGATTTCTCTTGTTTTTCCCCCAGCTGACCTTATCTACCCAGAAAGCACTGCGATGGGGAAGGAGCCCCGGCCAGCCAGGTACGAGGAGGCCTGTGGCAGATGCTCCATGGGGACGCTGGTGGGGGTTCTCTGGTATTGCCTGGAGCTCAACTTTGTTCACAGGCAACACTGACACAAATCATACTGTATTTATCACACCGGTGTCTTGCAGGGGTTACACAGTGTCCTGGTTTCAGCTGGGATAGAGTTAATTGTCCTCCTAGTAGCTGGTACAGTTTTTGAGCTAGGTATGAGAAGAATGTTAATAACTCACTGATGTTTTCAGCTTTTGCTAAGTAGTGTTTAGTCTGAAGTCAAGGATTTTTCAGCTTCTCGTGCCCAGCCAGCAAGAAGGCTGGAGGGGCATAAGAGGTTGGGAGGGGACACAGCCAGGAGAGCTGACCCAAATGGCCAAAGGGATATTCCATACTGTGTGATGTCACGCCTAGTATATAAACTGGGGGGACTGGGGGCGGGGAGATCACTGCTTGGGGACTAACTGGGTGTCAGTCAGCAGGTGGTGAGCAATTGCATTGTGCATCACTTGTTTTGTATATTCCAATCCTTTCATTATTACTATTGTCATTGTATTAGTGCTACCATCATCCTTATTAGTGTCTCATTTTCTGTTCTATTAAACCATTCTTATCTCAACCGACAAGTTTTACTCTTTTTCCCGATTCCCTCCCCCATCCCACTGGGTGGGGGGGGAAGTGAGTGAGCGGCTGCATGGTGCTTAGTTGCTGGCTGGGGTTAAACCACGACACACAGTAAAATCACTGCTGTATATTTGGGCAGCAAGGTGAGTCTTGCCAGCATGTCCTCAGTATCTAAGAGTCCCAAGACACAGGACTCCCATGCTGTCAAGATACAGCTCCCGTTGTGCTTCACAGCAGTGATATCTACTGGTCTGCAGCTACGTGACGGTGCCTATAATCAAAGTGTGTCATTCCCTTACACTGGGAGCAAAAGCTGGCAGGTAAGTTTCTTTTTTTGCTAGTTTGGATGAGCTGAGAAAACGAGAAGATCTCAGAATGCCCAAAACCAGTGAAGGAGATATCCCACTTCAAAGATTTTATATAGCATGGAGATTTTGTGTGGTGCTGTCAAGATGCCCTGCTTCTTTTACATGGTCTATGAGCCAGATACACCTGCCGACTTCAGGGGTCCAGCAACGGTGGGACAGCACTGTGCAAGGCCATGGCAGCCCCCAGGTTGGATTAACCAAAAGAATGAATAAATGCCACTCATTTCCCCCCAAAGGAGACAGCTTGTTATGAACTATGCTATGGGCACTTGGTGGTTTCACTTCTGAGTGATCAGTTCTTGAGCACTACACAGGTCTAATCAGTTCCCTTTCAAATAGAGCAATTGAAAGAGGTTAATCAGATCACATGCCAATATTCTTCTTGTTCCATGAAGCTCTGACATGTATGGCGTTTCACAGGTGCTGCTGTATTTATCTTGTTGAAAATTCCGTCCTGCCCCCTAACTTACGATGTTGAACAACTCTACGTGTGGGGCAGGACCGTCAGCCCAAGCTCGCAGCTCTCAGAGGGCAGCTGGCTCTTCTTCCAGCACCGTCTTGCAGTCCCTGACCCACAGCTTGTATGCTCTTTCCAGGGTCTCTTCGCTAGTGTCATTGAATATCTCTGTAAAATAAGACTTGTAGTTAAATGGACATCCAGAGAAGCTTCTCCTGCTTGCATACAGTAACTCACTAGGGGGGAGAGTAGCTCCTCCAAACAGTTTATGAGAGTCTGTTTTCTTGTGAGTGTGTAGAGACTGAGCTTCATGGAAATAGTCTGGATGGACACTGATGCAAGAGATCACAACCTGGTCCCATGCATTGCTTCTATGTTAGCGTTTCTTTGTTTTGTTTGTTTTTTTTTTTAATCTTGTAAGAAAGAGCGTTTCACCCTAGATTTTGAACAGATACTATTTAGTTTTCAGATATTAGTTCTAGGCACAGTAATACATTAAATTCCTTTTGCCAAGGATTATTTAACAAATATTTTCAAGTATAACAAAGGAATTGCTTTTCCCTTATGACATTGTTGGTTCATCTGGCAGAGCACTGCATTTAGACTGGTGGTTTGCAAACATATTTGCAAAGTGAATTGGTCAATCATAATGCAATTAGACCTCAGTCCTCTACTAAATTCTGGTGTTTACACACAAGAGAAGGACCCTGTCTCGATGGCTTTATTGAGATGTTAAGAAAAGCACAAGTAAAACCAAAAAGGTACAACTGCAGAACTACAGAGCACATTTTCCAGCATGTCAGTGTGCCAGGATACCCAGCGCCCCCCAAGTGCCCACTCCTGGGGGCTCCCAGCCATCCCTTGCTGCAGTACCTGCTACACCGAGGCCGGTGGGGAGAGGCATCCGGGGCTGTCCCCCGCTGTGTTTCAGGCGTTCCATCAGTGCTTTCTTGATGAGGGGCCAGCTGCAGCCTCCGTGCCAGACTGGCAGCTCCAGGCCCCTCATGCACTGGATGATCTGCTCCTTCTCCTCAGCAGTGATGAGCCCCCGCGCGTAGGCAACGTACGTCATGAATGCCATGTCGATGTTCACAGCTTCTCCGTGCATCAGCGATGGCAAAACCCTCTGAAACAGAGCAAAGGTGGGTGGGAGGAAAGGTGTGGGTTGACAAATAGTAAATAATTTTAAATAGCTTTTTCTAAAAGTACTTGTGAAATTGACATTTGACTCACAGCAGTAGAAGTACAGATTTGCTGGATATTAGCTTCTTGTGATTTATGGGTTGCAGAAGATGATCTTTTTTGCGGGTGAATAATTGCATGTAAAATCTCCCATAGGAATCCAGGATCTAATTCTTCTCCCATTCAAATCACTGATGAAGAGCACCATGGGATGGAGAGAAGAACTCTGAATTTTGCTTAAGGTCTAGTCCTCCCCCCTTATTCCTCAGTGGCAATTTCTTCTCAGTAATACAGGCTATGGTTTCCATGTCTCTGCACTGTTGTACCTCATGTTGATTATTTCTAATGGCTTCACTGAAATCTGGTTATCTTTGTGCTTTGGTAAATGCCTTGTAAGAAGCAATAACTGGTCTGTGGTCTGAATAGGAATCATGGGTGGAGGTGTAGGGGCAATGGGGCAGGGAAAGGGCTCTCTTTATCCAACAGAACTAGGCTGGGTGTGTTGGGGGAGCTGAGGTAACGTGCAAATCTGGAGTTTAGCTCAGCTCTTTTTGTGCAAAGTTTTCATGCTGCTGATTNCTGATTGAAAACTTTTTTTTTTTTTTTTTTAAACAGATGTTGAAATATAAAGTCTGTCACTCACCATTTCCAGCTCTGGGCTTATAAGGTGACCAAAGTCAACCAGTCTGTCCAGGTCATCCTCCCAGAGGTTGGGAGCCAGCTCTTCCAACATGGTTTCAATGGCAATCCTGGTAGTCTGCAGTGCAGCATCCCTGTGGTTGGCAGAACCACTGTAGGACTGGAACTTGGTGTCCAGCAGGTATTTCCCATGGCTCTTAAGCAGGTCAAACAGCCCTTTGTGTTTCATGAGTGCCATCTAGGGTAGAACAGAAGAGGTGATTAAAGATAATTATGTGATTCTTGTATGTGCTGTTGAAAACTTGTTTCAATCAACTAGACTATAATGTCATGTCATACACTAGCAAAGAAATACCTACACAGTTGGTACATGGGCAAATTCTACCTCTGCAACATGCAAAAGTATTTCTGTAGACACAGCTTCTGGTTAGCATGTATATGGGACTGTAGGAGTAGGGAGGATACAGCACTCTGGTGTATGTATATTCAGGGCTTTAGGAAACGTGACCTGGTGGCGTTACACATGTTGTCAGCTATGGTAAGTGAGGATGTATGCAAAAGGCAGTATGGAAACGCCCAGTAGGGCTCTGGTAAAATGGCAGATGTGATGGGAACACTGGTGGGCAAGTTGCCTTGCTACCGGGCAACCCTGACTATGCTGTGAGCTTGCTACATGCTCCAGTAGCCCAGCAGATGGTTTGTAATGAGCTTTGGCTATTTGTGTACCTGGCAGGAAACTCGAGACTGTCTCAGCTGAATGGTGGCCATCCCAGGACAGGGACTAGATGGTGGACATCCCCAGGATAACTTCCGTCTAATCCTTGGGCAAGGGAAGGGTGGGAAAGCACTGCAATATGGGCAATATGAAGGTTCGGAAGCGGTTTCATTGTTACAAGTATGTACATTTTTCACCCTCTGACTCAGGCATTAGCTCCCTCCTGCAGTGGGGAATGGTGACCTGCAGATTTCCTGGTGCCTGCCAGAAACCTCCAGATATCCTGGGGAGTTCCCACTATGCAAGCACTGAAAAATGCTACTGATGAACTCGTCTCTAATACACTTTGATAGCTTGAACTGTGCTTTATCAAAAGTTTTCAAAGCTCCTCAGGCATAAAACCATTTACTGTGCACTTCCCAGGTAATTTTAGAAGTAGAATTTGTCTCGCAGGAGATTAATTGACCACACTCAACATACCCTGCGAGGTCGGTGTAAATGATCTTGCAGATTATTAATGCCCAGTGTAATGAACCTCAAATTCTCTGCCAGCAGTTCATTTTAGACTGCTATGGCTCAGCCTCAATGGGAAGACGCTTTCTTCCCTGGTTGTGCTGTGTTTACGTCTAGCCTTCAGTTTTGGAGTTTAGTCCGCAGGGTTAGCACTAAGCACTGCATGTGAGGGCTATTCTAACAAGTTTAGCAGCTGTAAAAATATATATAGGCTCAATGAGAGTTAAAAGTCCCTGTGCAGCCTTGATGGGCCCACCCTTGTTTCTATAGGGCAGTTTATACAGTGCCATGGATGCTGATGGACAGCTTACCAGCATTGTGGCCTTTCAATACTTAAAGGGAACTTATAAGAAAGATGGAGACAGACTTTTTAGTAAGGCCTGTTGCAATAGAACAAGGCGTAATGGTTTAAACTTTAAAAAAAGGTAGATTCAGACTAGATATAAGGAAGAAATTTTTTACAATGAGGGTGGTGAGGCACTGGCCCAGGTTGCCCAGAGAGGTGGTCGATGCCTCATCCCTGGAAACATTCAAGGTTAGGTTGGACAGGACTCCGAGCAACCTGATCGAGTTGAAGATGTCTGTGCTCACTGCAGGGAGGGATTGGACTAGATGGCCTTTAAAGGTCCCTTTCAACCCAGACAATTCTATGATTTCAGTTACGAAAACTGCAGGTACAAAAGTTCATACCTTTAAAATTTCACCAAGGCCATTGGAGATGTGTCGCCGAGGAATGCTTTGAATGAAGGATCTATCCAGGAAACTAGCTACTGGGGGGGTGTAGCCCCCAAGCTTGTTCTTACACTGCAGGAAATTCACCCCATTCTTTGCTCCCACACTGGCGTCAACGTAAGAGAGGAGGGTTGTTGGGACCCGAATGTAAGGGGTACGTCTTCTATAGAGCGACGCGGCTAGTCCTACGATGTCCAGGCAGACGCCTCCTCCGATGGCGATGATGGGCTCAGTTCGCCTGTCGATGCTGAAGTTCTGGACTTCTTGCAAGATGTTCAAAACCAGGTCCATGGATTTCGTTTCTTCAGTGGTAGGCAGGGCGAGGATTTTGTGCTGAACATTATTCTCTTCAAAGTATTCTCTGACTTTGGAGCCATAAAGTTCATCAACAACTTCATCTATGACAATGAAGCGCCTCAGCTTCCTTTTGCCACTAGTGGCTAGCTCTAGTTGCTGCGGGTCAGTAGTGTGACCCCAGAGCAGAGTAGTGTTAGAAGGATCCAGAATATTGTATGTTTCTACCACTTTGTAGCAAAAATAGATGGGAGCTTCGATTGTCCAGGAAATCCCACCTTCGGAGACGCATTCACCTCTGGCAAGGATCAGAAAATAAGGTTTGAAATAATTTTATTCCTCTTTTGTACTTTGCATGTCTGAACTAGTTTAAGAACGTAGCTGGGGGGTGGGGAACAGGGTGTCTCCTGCCCATGCACACTGCAAAAGCGTGGGGCTGCGAGGGTGGGACGCATCTCCTGGGTGTCAGGGCTCAATTGCTTTGGCACTGGAGAAACCCTCCCAATCTTAGAGAACAGTCAAGTGGCTGAACTTCTACATGGTAATGATAAAACAGAGAGCGAGAAGAGCTGGAGAAGCAAATAATTTTCCTTCCAATTCATTCATTTGTCAATAAACCAGCAGAGAAACCCAGACCGATCATCACAGCTTCCCAAAAGGGAGTGGGGAAGAGATTGCCAAAATTTTCCCAATTATTTATTAAGGAAACATCCTCTGCCCAGTACATCTGGGTGATATGAGTTGTTTTATTCCCATCTCTCTGCATACAGCAGCACACACCTCCACACAAAATAATGGCTCTACAGTTCTCCATTTGAACAGTGGTTCTCATCAAAGAGTGGTTCTCTTTACCTCGAAACAGGTATGATAGAAATAGGAAGTGTTCCCAGGTAAATAAAATGAAAAAGTCATTATTTGAGAGTTGGCAAAGGTTTCCATAGTGGAGTTTGAAAGGATAAATAGAAGCCTACAAAACTGGTATGTAGTACCTATATAAAACAGTGAAGAACATAGCCCTGCTGCAATCCAGTTATTACTTCTCCTCTTGGGAAGGGGGAGCCAGATGAAAAACAAGTGGCTTTTCTAGTTTGCTGGGAATCAGGAAAGGATTTTTTAAAAAAAAACAACAAAAAAACCCAGAACAAAACTGAAAAATGTATTTTATATAAGACCTGTTCTTGAGCTGCAGTTGGGTAAAAATTGAAGGTCTCCATGAACCTTTGTTTTGATTTTCAATGAGCAGATGGCTCATTGGATAGAGTTCCATACATGACCAATTTCTTTCCACATGCTTGAACTTTCTTTTATAGGTCTAAATAGATGCTTCTCTGCTTGCTTTACCAAATTACCTTTAAATCTGGCCCTAACATTTTTACGTATTAAAGAAAAGCAGTGAGGATTTATACCTTCCAGAAAATTTCTTCTGGGCTTTTAAAATGCAGTATTACAAAAAACATCACCATGTACATTTTAATGCACCAAGTATATACCTTATAGCTGCACTTTATGCGTTTGTGCATCCATCTCTGGCATGTGACCCTTCTAAGAGACAGGATGGTTTTGAATATCAGTTGGTGGAATCAGCTTTGGGTACTGGGTGGCACAACTAGCACCCATTGCAGCCCTGCTGCTGTACGAAAATAGTAGTGAATTTGAGGCTGAACATACCCTTGTTAAAGCATATGTCAGCTGAGGATTTTTCTGGGTGTCCTCTGGGCCCTAGGTTCATCCTGCTATTGACTGAGGTCCAGCAGACTGCCTTTGGGTCTGCTAAAGTCCTGTTCTATCTGCTGCAGCTCTGCCTGAACCATGCTTGCACGCAGCCGCTGCCCACTGCCAGCGCTGGTGAAGATCCCTGTGACCTGACTGAGAAAAGGGTTAGACTTGTGACATTAAAACCTGAGTATGACAAATACTAGAAAACTTCTGACGTGGAGAACATAGCCATACTAAGGAAGACCTGCATTGCAAATGGGGCTCCATGTGCTCATGAGGAGGAGTATCCTGTAATTAAAGGATAATTAACTGGAGAGATGTAATATCAGCAAAGAGCTGTATGTATCCTTGGGGGAAATTTGTCTCTCTCCTCTCTCTGAAGCAGCATCAGGTGGCTTCTACAATTTGAGAGATGTGTTATGGGTTTTGCTCCTGTCAGTGACCTACTGTGTTTATTTTTCCCATCTAGGCATTTCATCTATCTGCAACCACCTCTATAAATGTGTCCTTCTCCCATGCCTGTGCATGAGCTTTCGCACACAAAGATTTCATGTATATACGGGGGGGGGGCAGAACCCCTAAGTGCAGCATTCAGAAGTCCCCGAGTAAGCTTTTCAGAGGTTTAAAGAAACTTCCCATCTACAAAAATTGAGGCTGTTGATAAAATTCCCTTTGTAACTTAGCCAAGTCATGCCAAGGAGAACAGCAAATACCTGTGCTGCCATATTGCACACATTTTGAAGCCAGCTTTCACAGGGTTGCACACGTAATGGTGGGTTTAAGCCGCAATGGCACGCAAGATGTTTTTTCCATCTAAGATGCATCCCACCAGGGAGACCACACAATTTGGCTAGCCAGAGCCATCCAGCACAGTCGCCAATGAGCTACATGGGCTCCTATACTTACATTTTTGCTTCAGAGAGAGTTATCTTGTCCTCGCAGTCGGAAAGGGCTTCTCCTTTCTTGATCCGGCACCATGTGCTCTTGACTCGCACCAGCTGGAAGTCTGTCTGCCGGGGCTCCTGGGGCATGGTGGCTGGGGCTGCTGGTGCAAAGGCCTCTTCTGACACTGGCATGCTTCCAGAAGGTAAAATCTCCCTGTTCAGAGATCTCCCGTAACTGGGTGCCTTTGAGGTGCTTTTTAAAGGCTGCAGGTGACCAGGCGTTGGAAGGGGAGGTCTTGTCTCCACGGGGGAGACCAATTACAAAACTAAGATTATCTAATCTGGGATGCACGTTAGGGGTGGTAAGAGCATTTGAAGACACGTGCAAGTACCAGAATGGGGTTGTGTAATCAGCTAGTTTTATAATGCTTAAGAAGTACAATAGGAGTGCATACATTAACTTCCAACATGATGCCCTACAGCAAATTTAAAGTTATGAAAGGCAATTTGTGTGATCCTCCACGACATTAAGGAACCTCCTTTGCTGTGCGGAGCCTCTGATCTGGCTGCAGCTCTGACTCGCTCTTATGGGGTGAGACAGGCGCAGGAGCATGGAGATGGGATCGATACCAGCTGGTTAAATCTCTTTTAAGCTCACGTTCCTGGGATTCTCTTGCATTGAGGAACAGAATGATTTTGTTGTTGTTGTTTTTAGCTTTTATGGTGGGTTTAAAAGAATAATCAGAGAGAGTTTATCTCCTGAAGGGCTGCTTGGTGGATGAGCTGAGTTTTGATTCATTTGCCCAGCTGCCTGTGGGACTCTGAGATGCTGAAGTTTCCCTGCGGTGGAGCCATTTCAGGATCAGCAGTGTGGTCCAGGCAATGGTATCTGAGCCTTGATGACCCTGCCTTTTGAGTCCCACGCTTCCCTGCAATTGTCACCTATTTGTCTTCTTAAGACTATGCCAGATTCCCCTGGTGTACTCGGGGAGACCCCATCTCCCTACCCAAAGGCACGTTGATCATGTGGGTGGGATCAGCCAGAGGGATAAATTCCCCTTCTCTAGGAAGAGATGGCATGGTGGGGGCTGGTGGGGGGCCCATGCTGGCGGCAGCAGCCAGCACCCTGCTCCCCACAGGACCAAGGGATGCACAATTCACCTTTCCATATGATCCTTCAGCTGGGGCTTTCAGAGGGTCCGGGGCTCAGCTTGCCACACCAAGCATTCTCTTGGCATATATAGTTCTGTGTGCTGAGCCCGGAGGAAGATCTTCCTTTGATTTCACCAGCAGTGCCTGAAGGTACAAACCCATCTTTGCAACCTTCTTAGCTGTGTTTCTGAAAGCTGTCCTTGTTCAGAAACAAAGATCAAGAAAATCAAAAACAGGCATAAAAGCAGAGGCTGGAAAAAATGGTTCTTCAAGAGCCCATTGGACAAGACCACTTATTTGCATTGAAGGCTTAATTGCAGCCAAACTCACTTAGGAACGTATGTTTATCTCAAAATTAATTTTGGGAAAAAGCTACAAGGATAAACTCTAAAGCCATGTAGTCCTGCTCCAGGGAGGGTAATAACTCCTAACATCTAGTTCTCACTGCTAGCTTCATCTCCAGATGGCAAAGCACTTTGCAAAGAGGACAGACTGTTATCCCCATTTTACAGAAGAGGAAAACAGAGTCACCAGAAGAGAAGCAACTTGCCGAAAGTCACCTCCAAAGCTGGCAGAGGGTGAATTAGATGGCGTACTAAAGCTCTCAGCCTGTTTACTAAAAACTCATCTGAAATTTTAACTCCCAATCCAAACACAATTTGGATTGCTTTCCACAGGGACTGCAGGTCTAATGCGGTTTGTTGTTTGTTAAATCATAAAATGGAATAATCTTAGGTATGCAAGGAGGCCTGTCCTCTTCATCTTGTTTATTTGTTTTGATTGATAGCAATATACTGAACATTGGGACTTATTTTATTTGCTTTTCTTTTACTCTTTTGTCCTGTGCATTTACTTATTTTCCATTTATACTTCCCTGTTCTATTCTGGGGGCATTGAAATGTCTTCTGTTTCATTTTAGAAGTTGACAAATTGACTTTCCGATGTCCGTCTGCTTGCCATAGCCAATGACTGCCGTGTCCTTGTACCATCCATCCTGCAGAGGGGCTGTCAAGAGTCTTGCAGCAAAGATGGGCTCCCCTCAGCCTCTTCACGTCCTCTGCCCAGCCCCAGGCTCTCTCGGCATGCTTTGCAGCTACGTTGAGTCGGTCCTTGACTGAACAAGCCCAGGGTGATACAACCCAGAGGTGAAAGATGCTGTTCTGGTTATGCGGTAGTCCACGTTTCCTCATTAGCTTCAGTTTGTGTTTCATCTGTGTGAAGAGGAGACAGCCGGCTGACCTCAGCTCCATCACATGCTCTTTAACTGCTTTCCTTTAATTCCTCACCAGACTTTTCTGCTCCAACTCTGCTGCGGGCCAGCTTAGGCTTTTGAATACCTTGGATGTTCCCACTGGTTCCTCCTGACGCCTCCTCCAGCTGGTGCATTCCTGGGACCCTTTCTGGGGGTGCAGGTCAACTGGTACCCGTGTGACACAACATTCGCCAGCCCATGCAGAGACCTGGCCTCCGAGCTGGACCCCAGGGCAGGGGGTGCTCCGATGTTTGGTTGTGTGGGGCAGAGGTGACCTTGAAGCTATGGACCACTTGTAGATACTCTGAGGTTCAGTGTCCTGGGACTTTTTCAGGCTCACACCTGACTGTTTAGCCAGGACACATGTCTGTGCTATGTAACCAGAATGTTATGAAACTGCCGATTATCTCCTTGAGAGCCAGCAGCTTCCCGAGGTCAGGATGTTAACATTGCTCTTACGTAAAGCGAAGGCATTGAAANCTTTTTTTTTTTTTTTTTCTCTTTTTTCATGTCAGGTGCTGTTGGATCTCCCCCGCTGCCCGTGCTATGGGTGAGGGCAGGTGTGTGCAGCTGGAGCGGGTGCAGCCCCAGCCTGGGGCCATCCTCCCCGCGCAGCCTCTCCCCAGGGCTGGGGCTCTGCCAGGTGATGGCAGGCAGAGAAGCCCGTCCCCTCGACGGACACCTGAGCACCGACGTGCTGCTCTGCAGAGGCAGCAAACCCACAGCATCCTCCTCAGAGGCCGAGGGACAAGAAGCAACATGCATAATCCTGCAGGTAAACTCCCTATGTGGGGTGAGGAGCTCCAGGAGAGATGGTGTGACAGGAGGGGACACCATGTGGTGTCCCAGTCCTGCATCCCCCACTGCCCCACAGAGATGTGACCTACAGGCTCTGTGGCTTGGCACAAAGGAGCAGAGGAAGGGTTTACTGAGGGGAGGATTTTGAGGCTGAGCAGGGGAGATGGGTCTGCAGGAACCTAAATTGGAGGGAGGAGGACGCTTCCAGGAGAAAGGGATGGGTGGGAAGGTGGACACTCACAGTGACAAGAAAACTCTGGCTGTGAATAATTTCTGCTGGATTGGGATGCTTGTTTTATAAATATTTTTTCTGTAGTTTTAACCTTGCCTCGGTGCATTCTGTGATAGCCATGTGTGCCTGGCGTGGCACACAGAGTGAGATGTTTGCTGCCTTTTTTGGCTGTTTTCTAAAATCAACAGCTGTGTGTGGGAATCTGGGCTTCTCTGAACGGAGAGACTTTGTTCTCTCACAGCCTGATCTAAAGCCCACTGAAGCTATCGAAAGACTCCCTTCGATGGCCTTGGGCTTTGGATCCAACTGTTAGTGGGTACCGCTTATTCCTACCACACACAGTGTCCTTTATTATGTATGAAAATAAGCGTATGCTTTGCATACTCTCTGCCAGTGACTCCAGAGCCTCCCTAATGCAAGCAGAGGAGCGCTGGGAAGCATCCAGCTTTTCTACTTCTTTTCCAGCAATAGAGCCCATAGAAAATGCGTCAGCCCGTGTATGTTTTCCTCACTTTCCTCCGAAGTTCAGGCAGGGTTTAGCACCCTGGTTCCTGCCATGACCGGCAGCTTCCCCACCCCGGCTGCTTCCTCCCCCTCCTCTTCCTCGTGCTCCCGCTCCACCCCAAAGCTGCTACCTCTCCCCTTGCCATCGCTGCTGACTTCACTGCAGGCTCTGGCACTACCGATGCTGAGGCCAAGCTGAGAAATTAAGCTAAACCCGGCAATGTTTAATGGCCAGGCAGTTGGGTTTGGCCCATGGTGCCAGCCCACTCTTGGCCCCATGTGGGCTATGGCATGCCTGTGCCCCAGTGCATGGCCCTGCCCGAGCTCACGGGTGGTGGGTTTGGAGCCACTGAGCAGCCTCAGATGTGCCACAACCACGCTCCTGCTTCCCTCTGCTGCAGCTCCATCCATAGCATGGCCATGCATCACAGCTGGGTTTAACGTATTTGGGTCAAGCAGTAACGTAGGGTCTCCTAAGAGGCTGCAGTTTTGTGTGCAGGTTTCTGGTGGGGTAAGGAAATAGCTCGAGCATTGCATTGTGGTTTCTATAAATAGGATTGCCTGGTAAAATGTAATGGCTGAGGTATATTTACATGCGAAGATGAAGTGGTGAGTGTTGTGATAAGCTGTTGTCAATGCCTGAGGTGCCTTGGTGAATATGGTGGCTGGAACTGTTTGGGACAATTTTATCAGACTGGATTTCCAAGTGTTTAGCACCGAGCAGCTCCCACCAAAGCGCTCGGCACCTGAGCACCGAGCTGTCTGGCAGCATGGTGTTCGGGTGGATCAGGTTCAGTGCTCTGCCCTGGCTGGGAAGGGGAGCTCTTCTGGAAGTCATTGCTCGGGCTGGAAAATAGATGTAGAGGCTGGAAGGTGAAGTGAGGCTAGCCCAAAAATGGGAACCAAAGATCTGGTTCCGCACCTTTGGATGTGGCATCTTTGCTTTGTTTTTGCCAAATCCAGGCTGCCTTCTTGCGTGCTTGTTTCCATGCCTTCTCCTGGGCAGCCCCCTGCAAACTGTACAGTGTCCTCCCCTTACCTGGCTGAGCTCCCCCCACCCAAAAAGTGCCATCTAAGCCCAAGCTGCAAGTTTAATTTCGCTTCCTGGAGCAGCGTGTCCCTCCATGGCACTGTACTGCCTGCCTGCTCAGGGGACACAAATATCCCCCACATACAGCCCCCACCTGCAACCCTGACTCCTCCGGACTCGAACCAAAAGTGCCTGATTCTGGAAAAAGGAGAAGCTGCAGTGTGTAATTCAGCTTCATTGTAAAACAGGCTGACTGTGCTCTCTGTGTCTACTGAGGAAGATGCTGGGAACCATCCTGCTGGCATCTGTGGTCCATTTTAAGAACTGCCACCTTATTTTTTATGAAGCTGCTGGAGGCTTAATGCAGCCTTTTCCTGCTCTTTCATGGTAGGGCTTGAACTCCTCCACTTTGCACCTGGCAGCATTTTTCTCCTCTGAGTGAGTTCACTTTTTTTTCTTTTTTTTTTTCCTTGTATGCATGAAGAAGATGATGCACAATTAAATGGGAAAGGGAGAGAGATGTCTGTGCGTAGACAGAGCCATGGGGAGGCAACCAGGCAATTTAGTTTAGTGCTTAATATGGTCCAGCAGCTTTGCTGGTGTAGTCCAAAACTATGCACTACAAATGAAGCACTTTTCCTGTAGTAACATAAAAAAAAAAAAAAAAAAGTAGTTACATAAATTTTCACTCACCTTAGTGCTCAGAGCCTTGAGCGCAGCCTGGCTGGGCTGGGCAGCCAGCCCTGAGCTCTGCTCTGACTTGTTGGGTGCTTGCATAAATGAAGACAATTCTGACCTCTGCTGTTGGCCCAAAGCATCATCAGGCTGCAAAAAATGCAGCGCTTCCTGAAAAGATTGTATAATCTTAGACACAGAGTTGATCTTGGCATGCACTGCATGCTCTCTCTCTCCCCGGTAGCACTTCTTGGTGCTTGCAGTTGGTGTTATAACACAGGTTACAAAACAGCTGGAGGTAAATCTTGTTTTCCTCCCCTTTGAGTGACAGAGGATCCTTGTCTGTTACTCATCCAGAAGCGTAACATGATGATTACTGAAATCCAACATGGATTAAAAACATGTTTTTTCCCCTAAAGTGACAAAAAGCCTCAGAGTGCTTGGCAGGGTGGACGAGCAGATCCCGACCTCCAGCACCCTTCAGCCGTACAGCGGGAGCCTGGAGATGCTTGCTCATGTGGTGGTGAAAACGCTGCAAAAAGACAATGTGTCTTCACACAGCATGTAGCTGGGCTGAGCTCAACAAACTAACATGGTCTGGGAAGACGGTGGTTATTCCTGCACTTGCAATTAATTATAAAACTGCTGAAAGAGAAATAAGCCTCCCCCGATGGTGAGAGATCGGCATGAGATGTAAATCAGGGGCTGCTATAGGTAGCCTAAATCTGCCTTCCTCGTACATCAGGCTGGGTTACTGCCAAGAGCATGTTGCTGTTTAGGTGACTTCTAAGCCTGGTCCAAGCTGGCAATTCCCATGCAAAATGCACATATGTTTTATGTTCTTTGTCTTCTTTCATATTTTTCTGTAATTTGGATAATGAACATCAGTGAAGTTATCTCAAAGAGCAATAGAGTTGTCATCCTGGTAGCTACAGAAAGCTGAGAAATGCTCCTCTGAGAAGCATGCCTTTTGGGAGGTTTAGAGGTTTCCCTGTTCCCAAAAAGATGAGTTTATTCATATGGTGCCCCTTGGTACCAGGGGAAGGAGCAGACCCCAGCAACTGGAAGCCCTGGTGCTCTTTTGGTGATGGCGTTGTCTGCTGTACCTCCATTCATCTTGGTGTGCTGGGGGGTTGTGGAAAAGGACACTCAAAGTGGTCACGTCCATGATCAAGAGATTTGACTATTCTCACGTCCTGCGTTGAGGATATGTAGTTGCTCAGTGTATCCATCTCAGATTTATCCTTTGAAATGCTCAGACAGAGAAGACATTAAAAAACCCAAACACTCGCCTGTCACGTTACCACTTGGCTAGAAGCTGACACCAAGCCACAACCGAGGCTATGTTAGAACACCCATAAGAGCCAGTGTTTGGGGAATACATCCAAGGTGGCATTTTAAGTAGATAGGGAAGAAATGGAGAACAGAGAAGTCAGAGGCACATACGTATCTCCACTTTGCAGTCTAATTCTTTAATGATCTTCTGATTAAAAGCTATTCCTAAAATATGCTGTTGCATTTGACTTCATAGTCTTTCTCAACGGTGGGCTATGGAGGAGTTACCTATATGAGGTGATACTCAGATGTTTTCAGTGGCTTTACACTGAAGCTCTGCCCGCAGGCCATGGGTCGGCTGGGTGCCTTCTATGGTGTCCAAAACTGCACCAGAAACCTGTCCTGGGCTGAGGACATGGTGCCTGCAGCAACAGCAGTTCCACATGGACAGAGCTTTGCCCCACGGTTGCTGGGCTGGTCCAGGCCAGTCCTGCAGAGGAAGCATGTCCTCTTTTCACCCGCTTCACTTAGTTGTCTGCAGCTTTTCTGTCACAGGGAATAAAATCCTGCCAGAGGCAATCTGCTCCACCCCAGTTATACTCACAGTCTACTTGCCCCATGCCTTTGAAATCTGGTCTCGCCAGTACTTTCATAACCCAGCACGTGCTCTTACACTTGAGGAGTGGGGGAGCTTTTCTGAACCATGTCTCACTCTGTGGGGCCATAGCTTGCTGAGGTCCATCATTGCATTGCTGTCATATGGGTTTTCTGGGGTCTCAGGGTAAGTACAGTGCCATGGGCAGCATTGCTTTTGCCCCCAGGGTGATCTTGATCCTGGAGATGTTTCTGCAGCCTTTGAAATATGGACATGTTGTTGTGTTGTGCGTAGCTGTTTCTCTTTACCTGAATAATCAGCTTTTGGCAGGATCTGGCTTGTGATAAGATGCTGGGAGGTTTGCCATGTAGTGCTGATGGGTTCAAGCATAGTTAGTTTTCCTGACCTGAGAAACAGAGTTCAGGATGGTGCGTCACCACTGTGAGCTGTTGTGGCAGGTTGAAGGCAGAAGAAGGGTTAGGAGTCTGTGTTCCTGCCAGGGTGATTGCTACATCACCTGCTTGAAATCATTAGTTGAAGAGTGTGTTTGATTTTATGCCATCATGGATTTGGGACAATAATTTTTTATTGGAGTGTTTGTCAGTTTGGCTGCATTAAAGCAGGTGTAATTGTATTTTTGGCATGAGCATCATAGGTTGCTCTGCAGACTCTGTGCACAGCAGCCTCCATGGCACAGACATGTGTTGGGGGCACTCGTGCACCCCGTTGGCACGCAGGCACTGGAGATCCTCCTTTTTACAAAGCTAGACCCAGTGCCTGCGTGTCTTGGCCTGAGAGGATCTGCCTGGTTTTGTAAGAGCAGTTTGAGAAGCGCTTTGTTTTCTCCAAGGAAAAAGCTTCCTAGAGGAGTGGGTTTCATACACAGTTGTTTGGTGTCCAATGTTTGCCTCAGAGCTTCAAAAGTGAAAATTCATGGGTTTGAAATATTCTTATCCTTTTGCTCTCAGAAAAGGATCAGCTGTGAGGGAAAAAAGGGAAGAATGCATGCAACAAAAATGAATTAGAAGTATAATATTTTTTCAGCCTGATAAGGTTTCCATGATTGTTTTCATAGTCCTTAAAAAAACCTGTATTTTGTAGGAAAAAAAAAAGTATTTGTTTTTTTGCAATCTAAATTCCAATTCTGCTAATTTGAGCAGTTACAAAATCATTGTTCTTCCTTTTATTTTCCATTTCAGAAACCCCAGCTGGACTCATTGCTGAGAATCTTCTCAAAGCCAAAGAAATAGCCCTCAATGACTCTCGTGTTCCTGAACAACTCAAGAATTACTTACAAAAAGCTCTCGATGTTGCTCTTGGACTAGACCCTTACCTGGATGCAATGGCAACTTCAAAGAGGTACGGGTACTCCTTTGTAACCTTGTGCTTTTTTCCTGCAACTGTATGAATAAGTTCTTAGATTTTTCTGGTCAGAATATGCCATAAACATGGGTGACAGTGGAAGGAAGAAGAATGAGAGTTAACTGCACCCAAATATATAGCAAAGTATGCATGGATGTGTGTGTGTGTCTGTGTGTGCCTATGGCCTTGAGGAGACGAGGTGAGAACAAAAAGTCCTAACTCTAAATTTTGGAAGAAATTCTATCAACTGACTATTGGCTATGGCAATATCTCTGTTGGACCATATCCTGTAAAAAAAAAGCAAGCCAGCCTCCACACAGTGCCCAAAGAATGAGCCCCTGGGTCAAATTGGTGCTGGGATAAATAAAGAATGAAGAAAGCCTGCACCTCTGGATCCACCCTATAATAACAGCCTTTATATGCAGCTTTTATCTCCAAGTGCTCAACAAACATTAATTAATCTGCTAACTAAATTACTCTAGTAACTAAACTAATTAATTAAACTAATTTAAGGTATCATTAATTCAGAAGTCCAACTGATACCCTCATTATTCTTTTTTGAGCTACAGTATATTACCCAGCCATGTGGGGGCTGCTAAACAATTCCCATTTATCAGTGTACATTTTGATATGTGGAAAAAGCCAGTTCTGTCTAAAATTGACAATGTGTAAACTGTTCCAGGCTGTGGATTACGGGAACGCTGAGCGTTCGTTCTGTTGCTGAAATAATAGCTGATAGTTGTTTGACTTACGCTTGCTGTACGATAATAGCTATACATTATCTTATTAAAGTTGTTAAAGCATTTGTGAGGGGCAGAAAAGAGGTTATATGAAATGTTCTACTCTTTAAGTCTTGGATTATCTGAGTGTGGCTGACACGGGTTATGAATTCTTTCTCATTTTACTGAGGAGTGGTAGGGGGAGCTGGGGAAAAAAAAAAAGCTCAAATGGCTCTAAATTCTGGCCTGCAGAAGTATCACCAGCCATTTCTGGTGGTTACTTTCTTCAGATAGGGTAATCTAATCTGTCTGGAGGCTATGGACTTCTTCCAGTAGTCTATTCCCTTCTCTTTGTAATAGGTAGCATCTCACTTCATCCAGAGACGTCACAGGCCTGGCTTCTGTGAAATAGCATCTGGACATACCTTGCTTTTCTCAGCAGTTTGTGAGGAAAACCATTTCTTTCCTGTTTTGCAAAAAATTTTAGATTTTACATCTTTTCCCCTACTCTGCAATGAAACCTTATTTTGGCTGACCTGCCCTCCCCCCTCTCCCCACCTAGAGCTGAATGAAACCTGGCCAGGGTAGCTAGAGCCATTTACTCCAAGCCAGCAGATAAATAGACACCTGTCTGGGACTAACTGGAAATGGGAAAGATTTGGGGTTGAGCAGTGGGGAATGCTTTCCTTTGGTCCCACAACCCCTTCTTCCCAAGCCCCTGTGGCTGGAGTGGCTGCCAGCACTGAGACAGGCCTATTGCCAAGCCATGTCCTCTTAGGACTGTAATTTAGGGATATTTATAATGTTTCTGTGCTAATTTTTCATGCTCAGGCACAGATGGACCTTTTGCAGGAGTTCCCTGTTGGTTGCTGTTTTTTGTGCAGGATATTCAGATTTTGGTTGTTACCATAATGTTGAAATTTCTTTCTTTTTCCAGAAAAACATCACCTGACCATGTCCTGGGGGACGCTGGAGGAACTGAAACCAGAGTTAGGCTGCAGGAAGAATGCGCCTCTGGCTCTTTGAATGGCAAGTTGGTCAACCAAGAGGATAAAATGACGCCAGATTGTTGTAAAGGTTATCACTGAAGTTCATCACCCTCTACTCTGTCTTGAGTGGGGAAAGGATGAATGCCATGGAAATGTTCAGAAAACGTGGAAAATTACTTAAAGAGAAAGACAAGAACCTCCTGTAGGCTGTGATCTTCCNCCCGCCCTTGTCCCCATGCTGGTGAGCACTTTAATTCACAGTGTCAGCCCCATCCCTCAGTGAGCAGCAAAGAGATCATTCTCCTCACTGGAAGCGGAAGGAAGGGAAAAATCACGTTGGTTTGGGTTTGGTGGTGTCTGATAGGGGTTTACTTGCTTTTGTGGTGGAGGTGGCCTGTGGCCAAGCACTGTACCTTTTCTAGTAACAATACCCATAGAAAGCCTATTACACTAAATCTATTCCCAGATTCATTCTTCCCAGATGTTCCCATCTTTTGAGTAATATATCATCACAGTGAAGTACCCTTATAATGTATTACACTAATACATTGTTCGAAGGACACCACTGATGATAAATTTCTTAAATGATGGTGCTGTCTAGGGATAATGACTCTAAGAGCAAATGCAAGGTAATGTAGTGATTTTCTTTTTTTAACTGGGTTCCAGAAAGAATATGGAGACATCTTAAAGCCATTTTCATATGGGGGGAAAGTTAAAATATGCAATATTTCAAGCGCTATTTAACAAGCACTTGAACAATAGCAGCATTGATGATAAAGGTTCTACATTTAAAACCAGTCCCTTTATTCTGTTGTCTTTTAGCTGCATTTTAGATGAAATTTTGTCAGATCCTGTTGTTAAATCCTTATTTGAAAGTGTTTTAAGATTAGATTTTTTTTTTTTAGTGATCACTTAAAATGTACATCTAATTTTCATTGTGAACAGGGTACAGTCTTTCCTATGGTTTGATTTAAAAATTTTCATTCTTGCCTTTCAACAGGCCAAATTTTTAGGATGTTTGTCCGTATGATCAGAGCCAGGAAGATTTTATTAATTGGCAAACTTAAAGGTTACAGCATCCTTGCTATTGCAGAAGAATTGCCAGATGATGGCAAAATCTTTGCATGTACAGAAGTGCCGTATCTCGGAGTGAACAGCCAAGAAGCATTTGATTATTCTTCAGATGGCAAAAAGATAAGCATGCGAGTGGGACCAATGGCAGACACTTTGGAGGTAAAGTCAGTTGGAAGGGGAGTTTGGGAGCTCTTGTGCAGAGCAGATTAAAGAGTTTTGGGCATGTCCTCTTTCCTGCCCACAAAATGCTGGATGGTGACCATAATTTGCTTGCAAATATATGAACACACTCTTGCACTGGAGTTATTTCTTATTCGTGACAATGTACGATGGGACAGTTCTGTCACGCAAGATAGTTTTCCTCCTTTTTAACTAAAATACCGCAGCTTTTTGATCAGAGGAATCACAAGCTCTAAATGTAGGTCGATAGGCTTCAGTGGCAGAGTTGTACTTGATGTGGGTGGGCTTTGTCTCAGGATCTCTAATTCCAAATACAACAAGCTGGAAGAATGTATCTGTGTCCTGCTGAGCCAGCTCTTGAGTAGGACAGCTTGCTCCTTATGTTCACAAGAATTGGGAAAGTCCTGAAGAAGTTTGTAATTCAACCACAACCTCTCATTATTTTCCCCTGCTGAAAACACTGCAGGCAATTAGACCCCAGGTTTCTCTCTTCCAGAGCAACATGATAAGCTTCAGACAAGCAAATGTGTTAGCTATATTTGTTTCATTCTTACTTGTGACTTTGTCCCAAGGAAGAGAAAAGCTTATGATTGCCAGCAGCTAGAGGAGTTTCACGTTTAATTCCAGTTTATGGATCTCCAGGACATTGCTGCAGGTCCAGCACACTAAAAGGTGATGCCCATGCTGGGTTCATTAAATATATAGCCTTTCTATTATTAATGCAAACCAATTTGATTTGACTCCATTTTCAATCTGGATGTGTCAGTGTGAGCTTGATTGTAACCTTATTTGCATTAACAGGTACCATATTTGTTTCTAAAATGAAATGGCCAGGAGCTTTCTGACCTCTGGCTTTCATGACCTCCAAGTTTGATAAGAAAGGAACAAAGAGCTTTGCCAAGTATATGAATAAACGAAACGTTACAGATCACCTGCAATGTGCAGCATTTAAAATCCCAGCTCCCCGCAGTGAGTGTGAAATTAATTGAATTGCTGTTGCTCTCTAGTGCCCATTCTGTGCAACTGACTTACTGTGACTGAATTAAAATATCTAGAGGCAGGCAGAGTACATGCTGTGTAGAGATTAAAGAAGGGAGCAAAGACATGAAAATTAAATCCTTAAAACGGAGTGTTACAATTGATTTTATATCCTCCAATTGCAACGCAAAGTAACATCCCGACCCCAGTTCTGCAAGTACTTGGGGCTTCAAATAGCTCTTGGAGCTGAGCGGAGATGCTGGTGCTTGGCAGGAGGGATCCCAGTGCTGGGGACACCTCTCTATGCAGGATTTCTGCACTGGGCTCGGAACTTTCGTTGCTCAACCTGGCAGGTATTTTGTCATTGGTATCACGACAGTCAGGATTGTCCTACAGGTCTTAATCCACAGTGGTTGTAAATGATGAAACAATGCATTTGGTGGCCTCTCTGGTGCCTTTGCATTTTGGGCTTATTGAGGTTTGTGCGGCTGGAGTGGGGCAGCCATGTGGGAACACACCCAGATGCATGGAAGAGGTTCAGGCTGGGGACAGTGTCCTGCCTTTTCCCTCCTAGAGAAGACCAGTTTAGGCCGGAGACCAAGGAGGTTTCCTCCACTGCCACGTGGGCATGCTGAAAGGCAGGAGGACAAGGCAGTCACAGGCGGGAGATGGGCCAGGGATGGCACAGCCGAGCTCAGCTTCATGGAGGAGGTGGAGAACAAGAGTGTTTCTGTCCCCCATCGTCTGCAGGGAGGCCGGTCTAGAGCAGAGCTGGCTAAGAGTTGTTGAAAAGCGTGGTGAGATTGTGGAGAGCTGGAACAAGCTCTGGCAAGGATTGCCTTTGTTGTCTATGGTGTCTGCAGCCTCAGGTCTCATTCTTGTTCCTCTAGAGAAATTAGAGGGCAGAGAAGGTCACCCACCACATGCTCTTTGGAAGTGTTTGCTGCAGCTTTCTTACTGCGGTGACTATGGCTGAATTTTGCTTCCAAGCTGAGTGCAATAGGGCAGGATTTCGGCTTATCTGCTGCTTCTCAAATTTTTGCAGCAGTGCAAGCTCCTGGGAGCAGAGGATTTGCCTTGCTGCACTGGCTCTTTCAAAGCACAAAAATGTAATATGATATATAAATAACACTACCTGTCAGGGAAGTCCTTTTGTGCTGCATGAAGCTGTGATTCAGAAAGTCCAAACTGCCAGAAGGTATATGATGTACTCTCCCTTCTGGTATAAAACTAGTCCACCCAGGAGTTACATCCTAGCCTTGGGTAGAGGGTACCATCCAAGTGCTGCAGGATCTGTCCAGTCCTGCGTCCACATCTGCTGTCGATGCCCTTCACAAGGAAAGCTGCCAGACGTTGCAGCAGTTGCCACAAGGATGTGACACATCTGTGCCAGCGTGCCTCAGACAGCGGGGCCTTTGCAGCACCCACGTGGCTCTGGCTCTTCCACCTACAGCTGCGGCACATCAGGGCTTTAAGCGAGCGGAGGGCAGTGCAAAGGCAGCACGTGAGTCTGTAGCGGCACCTTCACCAGGCTTTCTGAAGCCTCTTGCTGCTCCTTTGCATTATCACACAGCATTGGAGGAGATGGCCGGTTTCCCTGTCTCTTGCCCCAGATCAAAGCCAGCTGCAAAACATCTGGGATTTTGAGCTGTCAAAGGATGCTAAATACCAGACAGGAGCCGCCCAGCTCAGGTACACAGTTGGGTTCATTTGGTAGCTGAGAGCACGATGAAAAAAATCCACCTTTCCCACCCGTGAGGGACAGACACTGCCAAGCTGGGTCCCCATCAAAGCACGTAGCTCTCATACACCATGGCACAAGCCTCTGTGCACAATAACCTCAGTAATTTTTATGTAATATTTTGAAATGTGGACTGAGGGGGAAGCCCTTCCTTGGGCTCAGGCTCTGATAAAGGTGCTTTCAGTGGGACTTAGCTACCTGTTCAACATGTGCTGGGCCAGCATTTAAAAACCTTTCCCAACAAACTCCTTAAGTATAAACTCTGTTGTGCTGTGCCCGGATGATGTGCCTTGCCATACATCAGCTGTGAGCAAGAGGCCTGATCCTGCCCACAGAGCTTCCTTAATTCCCAGTGGACTTTTAGTTGAACAATGGATGCAGGATTGAGTTCAGAGGGAATGCAAACTACCAGGAAATTATTCACATCCATGAATTTGATCCTTCCATTTTAAAATCAAAAATGCAACACACAAAATAACACCGTGTTTGCAGCAGATTCTGCTGATTGCAGGGCATTGTATAAACATGTCGGGGTTTTCTTTTTTCTTTTTTCCCTCCTTTTACCAGACAGAATAGGTGAAGAGGTTGAGCTGCAGATCTCATTTCTCCTGTTTTGCTGCTTGTGAAGTCTGCCAACAGAATCCACCTTGACAAAGTCAAGGACTCTGCGTTTAATGTTGAACTGAGTGAATAAATTATGCATGAAATTGTGTCGGAGTCTCTAGTGTGCAGAATTGCTCCTTTTGATATGAAAGGTTAATTCAGAAAGGAGTCCAAAATAGCTGGAAATTGTGGGGATAAGTGGATAGTATTCACTGTTGTGAGCTGTTATTACTAGAAATTGCATTCCCTCTCTAGCTTCCCTAGAGATTTAGCTTTGCCGGTGAATATAAACTGTACTCAATAGAATAGCATTTAGGAGTAACAAGAGTGTATGTCCACATACAGTAAAATATTCTAATGGTGTTTTAAAAGGAAGCTGTACTTTTTCATGTATTCTGTGTACCCTAAGGATGGATTGCTATTACATTTAGGTCAAGAACAAGGCATAGGGAAGGTAATAAGTTTTGAGTACATCTTTATTACAAATATGCTGACTGTATGATCCATATCAAAGGAACTGGACAGTCATTTTTTTCTGATTGAGTTTGTATGTGCCGTATGAGAGAGTGTTGTCTCTGATCAGGACTGCAATCAGGTTTTCTCTGAGCTTTGGCAGAAGACTCATTCATGTTTTCATTCGGGATGTCCTCTCCCTGGTATTTTGCCGTATCCATCAACAGTGCTGCTGTGCCCTTTCTCATGCTCGCTTTCGATGCATCTCCTGTATGGAATGTGGTGCTACAAGTCTTTTTTTTTCTTTTTTAATCCAAAAGGAAGTTAATGACTCACTGTAAGCAAAAGCATTAATTTTAGCCAAGTTTGCTCTGAATTAAGACACTTCTTGTTGCCATCTGTTACTGTCTACGATGCCTCTGTAGCAAGGAGCAGGGATTGCACTGTAAACATTCAGGAAATTAGTTTCAGCGGGATATTTTTCAGGCAGATTATTTCCTTCTGGATCTCAGCTTTCCTCACAGTTGGAGACGTTTGGGCTCTACCTCTCTCCTAGCAAAGGACAAAAGCATCTCCAATGTGCTGTGAGGTCCTAGGCAGGGCCTGGCCCAGTCTGCTCTGGGAGGACAAGGGTGGTCAAACCCTCCTCTTAAACCCCCTCAGCCATTTTGAGAGGGGCAGCCCTGAGTTCTCCTCTCCATCACTGCACTGATATCTCCAGTGTTTAGCTCCACAGTCAGAGCTACCAGTAGAGGGGCAATTTTTCTTTCTGGCTGTCTTGGTTCAGTAGCAGGTGCTGGCAATGAGAAAACCTTCTCCAGTGTGCTACCCGGGCCATGGTGACCACCTGTCTGCGTGACCCACACTCTGCTAGCCAAGGAACTCAAGGAAATGGAGCACTTTCCCATTCCCATGGCTGTTATCCTCTTGTGTAGAGGCTGCTCTGGAGGCAAAGCTGGTTCAAGGAAATTCATGGATTCCCCTTATACGACTTCAGCTTTTTCCAGCTAAATATGGAAAACCCAACAGCAATCCTGAAGCTGTGGAAACACGAAGCTCAAATGATAGCAGGGTCCCAGTATGAACTCCAAGGCAGTGATGCAGGCATTTCCATATAGGTGCCTGGTATTAGGTATCTAGAAGAAATGAAAGGTGCCCAAGTGACCTTCATGGCTGGCTGTTCAGGACTTGATGAACTGGCAGAAGAGAAATGCTTTCTAAACGGTGGCCGTGCACACCCAGGCAGTGCAAGGACAAGACAGGCGTGTGCTGGATGCACATACAACACAGGCACCCTCCTGGGATGAAAGCTGTGAAGTTAAAAGGTGGTTTATCTCTGTCAGAAGATAGATAAGAAGGATACAAGCTGTCAGCAGGTAGACAGTACAGAAAGAGGGCTGAAATGAGAAGTCCAGCTAATAGCCAAAGAGCTACATAACTCCATATGGACCTAATGAAGTCAATGCATAAAAGTGAGATTCTTTTTCATTAGGGAGCCATACCACGGAGCAGTAGTAACATATGTTCAGAGATGGCCACATCTGCTTCTGAATGTCTGCCCCCCACCTCCTCCATCCGGGAAGGTTACAAGTCAGAAAGTAGTGATAAGTCATGATAATTACTTGAATTTGGCTTTGGCTTTTCTCTCTGGGGAATGAGACCTCTAATCTCTCTTCCTGATGGACTTCTGCTCCCAGCTTTCATCTTCTGGCCCTTCCTGAAGTATCTGCATTGGACAGACTGGCTGAGTTGCAACCTGATATAAGATGCTCTTCCACAGCAGCAAAAATATTCCTGCTGCTTTCCCCCAATACAGCTCAAGAGGGAACCAGGGCAAAATTTTCTTACTGGTCATGAAATGAAAAGATGGATCCCAGGAAACCAGATGTCCCAGTTTCTGCTGCATTTGTTATAAACCAGCATATACTTGGCCTTAAAGTCTTCTTTCATTACAGTGTAGTATCAAAAAGTGTCCAAAATGTGGACTCATGAATGATTTTGGCAGAGCTTCTGTGCTATCAAGCATCTGCAATTAAGTGTGACTATCCAGGCTCTCAGGCAGGCTTAATTTCTTAACCACTAACAAGCTCGCAATGACACCAGTTTGCACAATAGAGTAATTCAGAGCTTCAATGATCCACTTCCCTCTATTTCCTCATCTGAATGACACACTCCCTGCTTCAGAAAGGCTCCTGAAATCTCTGTTTGGGAGCCATCAACCTCACTCCCAAAACCAAATTAGTTTTTCACATTCTGTTGCCATTTGCTGTTGATGCTTTCTCTCGTACATCTCAGGGGATCGCTCATCACTCATTGTGCACAATGTCTCCAAACACAAAAGGGAAATCTGGATGCAAGAAGTACTGTTAAAAGTTGTGGTAGAAACAGTGAGTTCTGGAAAACATAATTGTTTCTCTTTTCACTCGAAATGCCAAGACTTGAAAGCATTTCTGCTTGCCGAGATAGGTGGATGAGCCGTTGTTTCATTGCAACGCACACAGATGCAGTTAAATAGTCCCAGATGGAATCTGAAATATTCCATAGCAGCCTCTTGGGCAGCGAGTGCATTAACTGCCACAGGAGAAGGCTGTAAAGGCTCCCATCTGGTCATCCATCAACACTTTTATACATTATCATCAGCAGCCTGCTTGGAGAGAAGGTGTGCCACATTTCTGAAAATCCAATTAGATGATAGCAGCCAGTTCTCTTTTATCCTCTCTGTTGCTGAGCCATCCAAAGCATTTTTTTAGATTAAAGAAACATCATTTTCCTTCATAGGAGCTGTGCTGCTTTATCTCTATCATGACCTGTTCTTTTATGTGCTTTATAATTCTATTATTAATTGGGATTTCAACCATTTTCCTGCTACTAAAGTGGGACTCACTAGTTTGCAATTCCCAGGATCAGCCTCATACCTCTTTTTCCCAGACTGATATAATTGCCACTCTTCAATTTGTTGATAGTTACTCTTTAGAGAAGAGATAACATATTGCAGCACCTCAGCTGCAGGGTTTGATGCCAGTCCTCTCCCTCACCCTGATGGATTAATTGGCTTTGACTCTAGATATGCAGATGTTTCTGCTGTTACTCTCAACACCACAAGCTGGGATGAGCCATCCTCTTTTATAGCCTGGTTTTCTTTGAGAGGTTCAGAGTTTTGGGCACCAGCACTGCTGAAGAATTATTTGCAAAGCATGGAAAACTCCCAAGATCTCCCTAAGTAATTCTAGCAACGTTACCTTAAAAGAACAGGGTTCCCTCTGGTTTGGGTTTTATATAAAGAATATTTTAATGGCAAGACTTTAAATTTTCAGGTAAATAATTAGTGTTTTCTCTGACATATTTTTTTCCAGGCATTACATGCTGAGGATGAGCACTTTGATATAGTCTTTATTGATGCTGATCAAAGGAATGCTGTTAACTACTACAGCTTTGTCATGGATAACCACTTGCTGAGAATGGATGCAGTGATCTGTGTAGAGAATACACTCATGAAAGGACAAGTCTACCTGGAGAACATATCTGATGAAAATGTACTAGCTGTCAGACAATTAAATACAGTGATTAATTCAGATTCTCGTGTTGAGCAGGTTAGTACAATGCAATTGGTTAAGGTGCCTGTCGTACTGTAGCTATGGATTTTGCAAAGTACTCTTTAAAATGTTTCTTTTGTTGGTGCCATTATCCAGAGGACCTAAAATGAACTCAAATTTTATTATAATTCACCTCACATGAGCTCTATGTATGAGTTTCTATATTCAGAAATGGTCCCTACTCTCTGTCTACATCATATAGAGCGTTAAAGGCAAGATAAAAGTGGAGCACTTAAGAGTGACTAATCAGCTCTACAGCACAACCAAGGAACCGCCGCTCTGCTTTAAAGGCTCTGGAGGCTGTAGGGCATCACCAGCACAACAGGATTCAATAATGTCCTACTTCAGCAGGACAAAAAAAAAGAAGTAATAGCATGCATAAACAATATGCTGTGGTTCTAGAGGCAAAATTAGACACTTATCCTCCGGGGCTTTAACAGCAGGCGTGAACGATGCTACCCCAGGGCAGCAGCCACCAGCCTGCAAAGCTTGCTCTCATGCCATGGCTGCGCTGGGGTGGCGGAGGGGCTGCTGTGGCTGTGGGGAGCCACCGAGGATGGCTGGATCCCTGCCTGCCCTTCTGCACTGTAAGGCTGGTCCCACGGTGGGACAGGTGAGGTCTGCCACTTCCCTCCCAGGCACCTTCTCCCACCCCCCCCTGCTCCCCGCCATGGCTCACCACGGCACAGTGCACCTTGTAGCCTTAAGGTCCTCGTCTATCTGCAGGTCAGAAGGCCTCTGGAGGTGCCTCCTGTGATTATGTATTCTATCATCAACACAACTACCAACTAAGGCACCAGGAGCAACAGCTTTTCTTTCTAGAAGAGGGAAAGGTTAATGACAATTTTCCATGCCCTGAATCTTACTGTTAGCCATTCAATGCACGTAGATAGCAGATTGTTTCCTATTTAATGTTCTAATAGTTTGATATAGGTGTTGAATCTCCAACACTGAGTGCAGCTTTCACTAAAATGTGATAATGGTATCAGAGAATGTAGGTGGCAAAACCCACTGACATTCTTTTATGGGTGCAGGATAGATGTTCTGGCAAACGCAAGTGTTGCTATTATGGTGTGCTGAGCTCCAAGAATAAGACTGGAATATCCTCATGACAGCATTAGCCAGGCAGTGGAAACCCAGAAACCTCAGCAGCTGGCACTGATTTAGAAAATGGAGAGACAAGATTGCATTTTTTTTCTGGCATTTTTGGAAGCCATGGGTTTGGAAGAGGAATGTGAGCAAATAGGAATGCCTGACATATTTGTGTTGGAAGGAATTTCAGCTAAAGAATAGGAGTAGGAAAAGAGCTACTTTGGCCTAAGGAAGGAAGGACTATCCTTCATATCAGTGGAAAAGGGGTGATAGAAAACCAGGTACAAAGCAGTTGAGAACTGTATGTGTATGCGTTATATTTGCAGATAATTTTACCTGTGCAGAATGGACTGAGCGTCATTCAAAGGAGCCCTGCACTTCCAGATGCAGTGATTGAATCCAAGGTGTGTATTTCCTCTCTGTGAGGACTTCTGGGAAAATTTTGACTCTGCTGAGGACAATGGCAAAATAATTTCCAGGGGTTTGGTGGCAAGAGCCCCAACTCACATTCTGTCATGCTGTGTAGCATGGACTTACCAGTGTAGGGCTTGGCACGTATTAGCCTCACTAGTCCAGGGTTATACTAAAGCTATTAAATGCTGATTCCTTGCTAAGTCTTTTGGATCAGCTATGCTGGTGCTGTGATAAATCCCCAGAGCGGCTGGCATGCTGCTCGCTGGGTGTCTGTGCCCGGTGCTCTCCAGTCCTCCCCGTGCAGGAGAGTGTGGGCAGATGGAGCCGGGGCCCAGCATAATGAACCAGTGCAGCGTTCTGAAGTAGCTCTTTTTTTGCTCAAAGGCAGCACATGATGCCCTCCTACGGTCTCTGAGCCGAGTATTTTCATGGCCTTAGATTTTGCTTGTCCTGTGGAAAAGATGGTGCTTTTATCTTTTTCCATTTTATGTTGTGGGCATCATCCAGCTGTAATGAAAGTCCCATCTGGAATCATAATGGCTTAGCTCAGTAAATCCAGTCCCAAACGTCCTGATTGTTTTGCAGTTTCTGAGTGCTCCCAAAGCTATACCCACTGGTAATTCCTGGCATTTCAAACTCAATATTTTAAACATCTTGTATTTTCCATTTTGATTCCAGTCAGGGGGAAATGATGTATGGCAGCTGCTCAGATGGCAGCTTGGTTTAAGTTGTTGGCTGATACCTTTATTTGCGCACCAGCCTTGTGAAGATATTTTGATTGCACTCCACTTGAGCCAAATCCTGCCTTTGGAAACTTGTTCTTAGCCTCCGTGCCTTCCTGGAGCCAGCTGAGCCTGATGGCAGGATTGGGCGCTGGGGGTGAAATAACGGGAAGACTCAGTCGGTCATCTTCTAAGACATGGTACCTGACCCATCTCCCATGGGAAGCCGGGTCAGGAAATGCCATACCCTACTCTCATGTAAGTGGAGTGGTCAGCGCATCTCCCCAAACCACAGCGCTTCTTCTCCATCGTCTTACACCTTAGTGCTCCTATTGAGACTAATATCTGTAGGGATAAGGGTGCTTTTTTGGCTTGAATTAATCATACCTTTTGTATTAAATAATGGGCCAAGAAGACATGGGTCCCTGTTCGTGCTCCCACCTCATTCTCACAGGCAGAGTCCTTCATAGCTATCATTTACTGAGCTTTGCACCTTATTGTGCAATGTATATTTGTTTTTGTTTTAGAAAGAAGTGGTGAGGGATGACGTCTTCTGGGGTTATAACAGGCGCCGCATCCTTGACCGTCTGCGTTTGGATGGCAAGGTGGCGTATGTCACAGGCGGAGGGCAGGGAATTGGAAGAGCCTTTGCTCATGCGCTGGGGGAAGCCGGTGCTAAAGTAGCCATTGTGGATCTGGTCCTTGCAAAGGCAGAAGCGGTGGTGTGTGAGCTCAGCCTCAAAGGTAAGCATGGGACTGACCTGCAGGTCCTGCTGTACACAAGCTGGTGATGAGTGCTGTAACCGGCTGCTTTCCTTGCTCAAACCTGACCCTTTCTCTGCAGTGCAATTATCTTCCATCCAGCCCTGATGGGGAATAGGTTAGAGCAGAGGATTTTCAAACAGCAAATACATGCCCTGGTCACAAAGCTTCTCCTGCCCAGGCTGGATGTCAGCATTGTCTCAGCAAACAGTCATTGATATCACATCATCTGCGAGAGTTATTTATCCATATAAACTCAACCAGAGAGGCAAAGTGATCCAAACAAAATTCCTTGCCAAGAGTGCCCAAAGGAAACACAGCAGTGAGCCATGACTGACAGGGACAGACAAGGGCCACCTCTCGCAAATGAGATCTGTATAACCTGCATTGAGCAAACAGAGATGGTGTTCCTCAGAGTAAATCATGCAGCAGCCAAGGCACCTCAGGCTTCACTAAAGATGGATGACAGACATGGCCTACAAACTCATTAGCACATACCCCCTCCCTGGCACTGCTTCCATACCTAATGTCTGGACTGTGAAGAAAAAACCCGAAACCGAGGTAGAGGTATTGTCAGCCTAAATCTCTCATTGTGCCCTCAAATTGACGCAAAGTCATTTTTTAAACCCTCAGCTATAGTTCTTTCAAACATGCATGCAAGGTCAGATACAGGAACAAAATACTAATAGACATAGTAAATAAAATCCCAAATAAGAGGTAAAATCTTCTACAAGCCACTTCTATTTTAGCAGTAAAAAAGAAAATGTAACATAAAATTGAATTTCCCTCTAGAGTCGTGCTAAACTGCAATTGTAAAGGGGAAAAAGAAAACTGGAAATATAATTTTAATGAGAAAAGAAAGGAAGTGTTACTCATTTTGCAATTCCTTTTGTGAGATTACAACTGAGCCTTCTTCTGAGTTCAGTACTTCATTGCCTCTAAAGATGGAGCTTTACCCAGGAAATTTTCACATTCCCGTTTGGATAATGTCACCAGTATTTATTTCCACTCTGACTTCAGAAAGGGATTGGGCCATTGGAAACCATATTCTCCAGCACAACCAGCCCCTACAGATGTATTTCTATCACCCAGTCTCAATCAACTTCCTGAGGAAGGGGCGACGAACGGTTCAGTTCTGGTTTTGATATCATCCTGAGCCTCCTCAGAGAACATCTTAAACAAAAATTCTCAGCCTGTAAGATCCCAGCTTTAGTAAGCAGGAGACACTTTACACTGAGTATCAGTGTAATGGTTAAAGCTTTGATTGCTGGTTGGATCCCAAATAATGACCTAGAATAGAAAGCGTCCAGCTCCTATTACAAATTCTTGAGTCATCCAGTCCCTCCTTCCCTGAAGCTTTTCATTTTCTTATGCACTAAAGCCATATGGTCTTGGCACAAAGTAGCTGTGCCCTACAAGTTAACTTGCCTTTTGGACATTTTTTCACAGTGACACCCTGCATATCAAGCAGAGCTATTCAGATAGAAATGGGCTACTTGATAGAGCCATGAGACTTTGGATGCCACCAGTGTATTTGAAAACTAACTTAACTTATCTCCAGGGCATTTTCAGTAGGAGTTTGATCATCCATCCTTCAATGGCTGCCCTACATCTCTGCTCCTTCACTGGTGGGCTGCAAGCCCAGAGGAGGTGTGTGTGTGGGTGTGTTACAAAATGCAGTTGGAGAGGTCAGGAGGCATAGCAAATATTACTGCTGTCTAAAGCAAAGAAAATCTCGCTTCTCAGTCTTTACACATCTTTATCCTTTGAGGTCAAATATTCTCTATCAACTTGACCAGTGCTGCTGGTCAGGGCACATCTATTCCATCTCATGACAGGTTTTGAGGTTTCAAATTTATTGTCATTCCTTGTTGGAACAAACCCCAAACTTTGTAATGCTTTTGTGAAAGGGAATTATATCCAAATGCCCAATTTTGGAAAGGATGTGAAAAGGTCAGGTTTTCAATCTCTTTCTCTCCAGTGGTAACGAGACAGTCTAGCCTGGACCTCAGAAGCTTTCCCTTGAAAACTTTTGTTGAAATCAATATGTTTCCATGAAACATTTTGGCTTCAAAGAAGTAACGTACTCTGTTGGAAATAAATTTTGACAAAAAGGTTCAGCTAGCTTTACTCTCAAAATATTCACATGAGTAAATTGAAGCAATCGTAGTATTAATACATATTTTTCCTGGTATAATAAGTACAAAGGAGCTGTGATTCCC